>CAUYRT010079555.1:0-15257 GCA_963574885.1 Lepilemur ruficaudatus | reverse complement strand
AAATGAGCCGGGCATGGTGGCACATGCCTATAGTCCCAGCTACTTGGGAGGCTGAGGCAGCAGGATTGCTTGAGCCCAGGAGTTTGAGGTTGCTGTGAGCTAAGCTGACGCCACGGCACTCACTCTAGCCCGGGCAACAGATTGAGAATCTTTCTAAAAAAAAAAAAAAAAAAAACAAGGAGTAAGGAGGATATTTTTGTGTCAAACATTTTAAGGATGTATTTTTGCTCATATGTGTATACATATATACACAATACCATTTTGAAAATACTGTAAAGAGTGGTTTCTAGGAATGTTTAGGATTTTATTTTTATTATTTCCATACTCTAATCGTTTGTAAGAATTACTTTTATGTATTTCGATTAGAAGAGATTATTTTGCTTTGTTAGCATAACAAACCATTTGTTTTCTTTTTTTAAAGTTTTCAGTATCTTCCCAATATTGACATAAAATCTGCTACACACACATTTCTTTGGGGCTACACAGAATGAAGTTACAGTCTTTGACAGGATGACCTTAGCTCTTTGGAAGAACACAATAATATTTTCCCTTGGAAGAAGAAACTTCATGTCTTCAATTCTTCTTCACATTCTTTCAGAGACTGTGTATTATGCAGTCGGCATTAATATGCTAGTGTTAAAGGACATGGGAATAATTTTATAAGTTCCTGCCATTAGGAAGCTTGTGTTCTAATCATGCATATAAAAATAAAAACATAAAAATATCAATGTCATCAGTAAAAAATAATTTTAATGCATGGTTAATTATGAACAGAGGAAACGGAAAGCATGGAAGGGAGTTTAGTCTCTCAAAAGGTTGGGCAGTAAATAGGAGACGAATAAAGTTGGAAAATCGGCATGGAACATTTTTGTCCAAATTCACTTTTCAAGTTAACAAAACATTTGTATGTGTTATTTTATTTCAGTCTTAGAACAGCCTCAGATATTATTATTCCCACTCCATAATTACAGATATGGAGGTGTGTGGTGTCATGGCTTTTTAAGATTCTCTACTTCTCTGAACATGCTCCAGTCCATCATCGATGTTGCTCTAAAATAGCCATGTTAAGAACTGAAACTATTTTCTACATGTGCTGTGATCAGTGCAGAGTCAAGTGGCACTTCTGGGTCCACCGATCTTGACACTAATACCTTTAATAATGTGGTCTAGAGTGGAAAGAGCGGGAAACAGGGTCCAAAAGGAGGTAGGTACATACAGAAACAAGCAGCTAGGACTGCCTGGAAGAGTCAGTGAGGGCTTCAGAGAGGAGACAGTGCTGGCTGCAGCTGAGATTTGAAAGACAAGGAAGAATTTTCCAGGAGCACAAACAGGGGATTCATTTCAGGAAATACTGTATATCTAGGCACTATGGGTGTTTTGATATTATGTAGAGTTACAAGGACAGAAACAAAGAAACAAATGAGAGTGAGGTTAGAAAGGTAGACAGAAGACAGACCATTAGTATCTTGGAAATTTGGATTTGACCCTAGTGGCAATAGAAATAAAAAAGAAATAGCTCATTTTTTTTGTTGTTCTGGAAAATATTTGTGTATTTGCAAGAAGCTAAAAGGGACTGAAAGCATATATAATAGAGACTCTGTCAGCTAAAATAAAATGTCCACGTAAATATAGGTAGCTGTTAAATTGAAATGACAATTTATTACTTTTGTAATTTTTACTCCCTGTTGAGAACACAGTCATACACTTTTGTGAGGAATGATTGCCTTTTTCATTAAGTTATGCACAGATTTATAAGAGTCAACAGGTGCCTAATATGACTGCTGTGGTTAGGCTCACTTTCAAATTTGTTTTGACATAATATTTCCATCAGAACATTCTAAGTCAGTTAATAAAAAAAAGGCATACTTCCATTAGAGATCATTTATTATAGGCTGTTTATTATGATTTCTTTGCTTCCAATTTCTTGTCAGATGAAAGGCCGTATCTCAGCTTCTCCTGAACAATTCTGAGCTTTAGTTTCTATAGAACGGATGTCTAGCACATATTCTAAAATTGGGGTCCCCGCTGGGAACAACAGGAATCCATGGTAAAGAAAGAAAATATGTAGCAATGTATATGAGAAGAGATTCTTTCCCCTTTCCTAGTTTTAACATTCTTTAAGATAGCATGCTGGTTTTCTCTAATGTGAATTATTTCTCAAAAGACACTAAATTAGGGTTGTAATCAATGTCTTGTTCTCTGAAATGCTTATGAAATATTCCTTTTTGAGATTACCAAATTATGAATTAATAGGTAGTTTAAGGCAATGAAAGAACAAAGCTATTTATTTTATATTCGGAATATGAGACCAAAATTATTTTTGTGGTGTCTGGCATTAAGGATTATACTGATTATTTTTATTTGATAGAGGTCTAATTTCTAACATCAGTATGTAGATTAATTATTATTATTTTACATTTTATTGTCGAATTTCCTCAGCTAATAAAGCCATAGATAATGAAGCCAGCAGACTAAATCATTTTCTGGAGTTTGCAAGGTCAGTATATCAATTAAGATTGTGGGCTAATTCATTAGTTCTGGAAAAAAAAAATGAACATGCTGAGCTACAGGAGATTGCAAGTCTGGGATGTCAAACATCTGTATTGACTTATGACAGGCTCAAGTTCTCTGTTTTGTGAAGTGATTTAGAGGTACAAATTACTTTTTTCACTAATTTGACAAAGACAAAAACTTTCTAAAACTACATAATATAACATAGGTTGCCGTATCACATAAATCAACGAACCATGGTACATATATAGAGCCAAATTCTCCAAGTACGTAAGTTTTGTGTTTCACTGAGAGGCAGCATGAATTTGTTTAATTCATTCATTCATTCATTTGACAAGGATTTATAATTTACTAAATATGTACTCGGCACAAGGTTCTGTGTCAACCACTTGGGAGGCAAAACAGAAGAGGCAGCCATAGTCTTTAGCCTCACGTAATTTAAGAAGACAGATATAAAACAATTAAGTACACAATTAGTTGTTAATTATATTTGGCATAAGTGCTACAAAGGTGAAGTACTACATGTTATGAGAGCATACAATTTTTATATAGCATCCTAAAAATAAAAAATATGGTCTAAATGTATTCATAGAATAATTTATAGATGTTAATTTATTAAATATGTTTAAATAAGTATTTACTGAGCAACTACTACATTCCATTTACTCTGTGTGTGCTGGGGGTATAAGGAAATCAAAAAATGCAATTAGGAAAACAGATATGCACAGAAAAATGATGGGAAAAACCTATGGAAGCAGAGATAAAAGTAAGCTGGCCTATGAGATTGAAAAAGGCGGCTTCAGGGAGGCAACACATTCATTCCTTTATTCAAAAATATTTATTGAACACCTATAGTATTCCCAACATAATGCTTGGTGTCAGAAATTTATGTCAATAACACATCATCACTCTTGTCCATAAACAACTCCATAGTTTAGAGCATTGCTCTCAGTCAGGGTCAGTTTTTGCTTCAGGGGACTTTTGGCAATGTTTACAGACATTTTTCTGTCACAACTAAGAGAGTGTTATAGTTCCAGTGGACAGAAGCCAGAGATGCTGCTAAACATCCAGCAATGCAAAGGACAGCCTCCCAACAACAAATAATTATCCAACCTAAAATGTCAATAGCACCAAGGGTTGGACAAACCCTGGCAGAGAGCAACAGAGAAATAAGTAAATAATCAATTGCAATGCAGCATTATTAGTGTTAAAATAGGACTGTGTTTTAAAAGACTAACGGGAAAGTAGAAGGTAGACTGTGATGTGTAAAGGAGAGAAGGCAGAGAGATCACTGGGCTTGGTATGCTTTTATTGCAGATTATGGTGAGATGCTAAAAAAGACTGGAATAGGGCTGTCAAAATGAAGATATTAGGTTGATAAGAAGTGGATGTGAGAGGAAATTTCAGCCATAAAATAAACACTGATTTATGGTTTTATTGATATGGTGAAAACTTGGGGAAAGAAAGAGTTAAATCAGAACAGTCAATGACTTCCTTAAGAGTTGTTTAGGTAATAAACTAGTGTTAAGACCAACAAACACAAGAACAAAAGGGAAGGAGCAAGTTTTAAGGGAAATTAATAATGATAATATTTATGTGCTATGTGTCAGGCAGTGTGCTAATCACAGAAAACATTTTTAAATTTGTCATAACCCCTGGTAGAGAGGTAGTGCTATTTGAAGTACTCTTATCCCCAATTTTTAAGACAAGGTAAGGAAGATTAAATAAATCATTCAAGGTCACATTGCTTAATAGTGGCAATATCTAGAAAGCCAAGGTTTTCAACCTCTGTACTCTGTTGGATAAGCATGGAGGAGATTGGAAAATCCAGGTGGACTTTTTGCCAGTCTGAAGTCAGATTGCCTGGGTTCCCACAAAAGCAAAACCTAGTGTAAAAGCTTGTATGCTACTAGCTGTTAGATCGCACATCTCAGGGAAGCAGAAGTGAAGAAAATTTGGCTTGAGTCATGGAAACAAAGAGGGCAGCCATTCAACTTTAATTCAAGCACACCTGATTGATCTTGCAGGAGCGTCTTCGAAGAGGCTGCAGGCACTATTGTAATTTAGGACAGTTCACATAGAGGAAGAAAGGGAGAATGTAGTTAATTCTTTGCTCCAAAGCTTTAACTCACCTGCCCTTTCAGGTTACTTCAGCGGGTCTCAGTGGTAGTAGAGATATCCTAGGGCAGGAGGCAAGAGGGGCACAGCATGGGCAGAAGACAAGGCACTGCTAATTTGTGCCTGTGAGAATCAATCACAACGAAGGTGGTGCACAATAAGTGGCCAAGTCCCGCGAGACTTGTGTGGCTGGCAAGGTATATGATGGTGGGTAAGAAGTAGCTGGTATCTAAGAGTCTCTATAAATCACCAGCTTCATCACTTTGGGTAAGTTACGTCCCCACCCAGTGTCTCTATGTGCTCATCAGTACAATAGAGAAAATCATAGGGCCTACCTCATAGTGTTGTGAGGATTAAGCGATTCAAAATACATCCATCATTAAAAACAATGCCTGGCACAGTATAAGCACAAGATACAATATTTTTATTAGCATCGCTATCATCATCATCACGAGAAAGAGCAGAGCAGCCCCTTACGCTCAGGAATTGGCCGACTCTAAGAGCAAGTCCTTGGCATTGTGAGCTGGCCTGGCCCTCAGAGTGAAAGGCAGACGTTCTCTTATTGAGAATAAACAACCTCACAGAACACCAGGATCTGACAAGGCCACTTTGTGACCATGATGAAAGTGAGACCAAAAACAAAGACAGAAACAAGATAATTCATAAACATGTCTAAGTACAGACAAAAACAAAGTCACTATACAAACCAGAAAATACCCTGGCTGATATGAGGGACTGCTGTTCTTTACTAAGTAGAGCTTTAGCTTCAGTGTATTAATATTATTCCTTTCTTCTAGATAAGATTTATTAAGATACCCAATTACAGATTTGTGCCTGCTTCCTCAAAGCTTTCAATCCAGAGCCAAGCCCCATTTCCTGGAACCCTCCACAAAATTATATAACCCAAGCCCAAATCCTATAATTCCTTTATGACATCCTTTTACTAAGATGTCCCAAAGCTCCCCATCATATGTGTTCTCCCTCCCTGCAACAAGCAGTAAATCTAACTTGCTTAACTCCAGTGTATACCTGGTGGGATTTGGCTGAAGAACATTGGTATTATTTTGACATCATCATTTTTGTCGTCATCATCATCATCATCATCTCCTAAAGCTGAAGACAGTAGATTAGCTATATATTTGTGAAACTTTGGCACTTAAGTTATAACTGAAGCTAAAGTAGTAGAAGAAATTACATAAGGAGAGGATGGCTAGTGACAGAAGTAAATTGTCAAGGGCTAAACCAGAGAGGACACCCCAGCATTGAAGGGACAGGCCAAATAGAAAGGATTCATTACTTTGTTCAATGAATAAATATATGAGTAGTTATGTAAGTGAGTTCAGCATATGGAAAGGAGGCGAGAGTTTTGAGAATGTCATGATGTTCCCATGTGCATGACTCAGAAATTCCCAGATAAATAAGAACTAGGGAAAGCCCATCAGATTGGACAGATAGGAGGCTTGATAGCCAGCAATCCAGAGAGTATTTGGGTAAACGAAAGAGAGATTGCTTGTGTGGGCAAAGTGATAAGTGGGAGATGGGGAAATGAGTCTTTTTTAAAGTATGAATGTGAATAGAACAGAGATGGAAATTTAACTTGAGGGAAATATAGAGATGCAGGAGTGATTACTTAGGACAGGGAGAAGAAGTTAATATTTTGGTTTGCTTTAAGAAAGAGTCTGCAGGAAAGAGAGGTTGCAGACCCAAGAAAGAGAGGAAATTTGATGAATCAAAGTCCTAGAGTATGTGAGAGGAGCAGAAATTAAGAACACATTTGAAGAACTAACCCTGAAAAGGAGCAAAGGCATTTCAGTCTCTGCAACTAGACAAACTAAAGATAGATAAATACTAGCATTGCTAAATGTGAAAGCTTCATGATAGAGGGTGAGGGGAGGCTGCTAAGGAATTTCTTCACTGTTCACTTTCGTTTTCTCAGTCAGGAAATAGTCTAGGATATTTGTTAATGGTGAGAGTTAAGAGCTTGGTAAACCTCTAACAGCCACAACAGAAATGGGAACTGTACCCAGCAAGAAGAAAGGAAAAAGACTGCCAGGCATTATTTAGAAGTGAGACAGAAGAGTCTGTGCTCATCACCCTACCAGACCTGGTCAGTATGGCTATGTATTGTCCTCAACAGCTGAGATCAGGATGAGAAAGATCAAACGCCAGGGCTGATCCCTGTTGGCAATGGCAGGTTTTCTGCGATGGAACATCAAGTGGAACAAAGGAAGAAAGAAATTTGATGAGAGCACAGTGGAAATGAGTGATCAGCATGTCCAGTCTAGATAAATGGAAAAGCGAAGGCAGCCTGAGACTAAGAAAGCTCTACGTTCTAAGGTGGCAGGATACAGAGGTGGCAGGTGTGTGTGTGTGTGTGTGTGTGTGTGTGTGTGTATTAGGGGATGAGGGTGTTGAAAACTATGCTCAGTAGCAGTGCCATTGAGGGGATTTGAAGGTTAAAAGGATAGAGGGTTAGAAACAAAGAGTTTAAGATTTCAGAAATAGGATAGTTGTGAAGGGGATAGTTAGATATACAAAACGGTCTAGAAATTTGGCCTTGAAGTTGGCAAGAGGGTGAGGAAAAAACACGAGAGAAGGGTTCTAGGACCTTCGGAACTAAGAAATGTGTTACATGTTAACAGGAGAGAAACTGTAAAAACACGTACAATAGAAATAAGAGTTATCCATGTCCAAATATGGATAACATTTCTATTCTATTTTCACAGGGAAAATAGGATCCCTACTTTACTGTAAAAAATAAAAAGGAAAAATAAAACTTCTTTAAAGTTTCATATAATTCAGAAAATGTATACTATTGTGCAGTAACAATATTATTAAACAGAAGTGAGAATTGCTTTTACTTATTTCTTTTTTATGAGTTATATCTTAATATTCTTTTTACTAAAATGAAGTCTCTCTTTATTCCCATTAATGCAATCACCTTAAATCTGATATTGTCTGATATTAATATTGCTATAACAAGTCTTTTTTATTTCAAAATATTAAGGGGGTACAAATATTTTTGTTAGATGGATAGCTTTTATAATGCTTAAGTCAGGGCTATGAGTGTGCCCATCACTCAAATAGGTTCATTTACCTGTTGGGTAGTAGCTTTTTACCCCTCCTACTCTTCTTGATTTCCAGTGACTTTTACTTCTCCCTATGCCCACAGATTAGTTTTACTTATTTCTCCCATGCAATAATAGACATTACCTTCTAAAGAAAATGCCAAATTTGCAGATCATTGCTGTCTAAAAGATAAAAACAGAAACAAAGAAGATGCCAAATAGATGTGCTTGTGCCCAGAGAGGCCACACATGTAGGACGAAATCTTATGCATTGATTCTGGAAAGGAGCTAAACACAGTGCTGGTATTAGCTAGTCTAACTATAAAACATATTCGAAGGATTTAAGAAACTCCCTTGTCAATAGAATGGTATATGATTCTTGTCCTGCTTTTTTTATGTATGACATTCTTAATAGGAAGGGTAACTGGATAAATCTGGAGTCCCTGGAGAATATTTGGTATTTATACTGAAGTTTTATTTAGCCCTTTAAAGAAATTCAGTATTCTCAATCTTGGTGAAATTTTAAAGAATGATTTATTACACCTAATTGTTCTTCCAGAATGTCTGACTTTTAGAGGTGATTTAGTGAACTAGGCAATTCTTAAAAATACACGCATTTTACTTGATACAAATAACACTGTACTCTACATTTAAGTTCTGAAATCACAAATCTTATTTCCAAAAAGAGATGAAGTGACTGGTTACACCTCTGAAAAAATAGGTGTGTTTATTTGTTTATACTCTGATACTTTTGGCAAGATCTTATTTTAAAGTTTGCCTTGTATCTGCTGCTGCTAATAGATGGACACTATGGGAATAACCAGAACCACTAAGATGAGAAGGTAAAAAAAAGAAAATGCTAAAAGTACTTAAACGGGATATATTGGTAAAACTTGGATCATTTGGACAGTCTTACTGTGATTTGTAGATTTTTCTTTGAAAACAATTAAGGTGATATGGGTGTTATATAAAGTTAAAAAAATAGGAAAAGTCAACATTTTTGTATTTTTTTTTTGAATCCTCAAGCAATATTATAACCGATTTATCTAACTCATCTCAGTGAGTTTTTAATAAGATATCAAAAGGTGGACCAATTTTATCTAGTTTCTCCTGAGAATTAGAGATAATCAAATGAAGATAAAACCCTCACTAACTCCTGAGAATATTTTTTGGTTAAATTTTGAGACTTTTCATTTCTAATTTTCCTTGGACATATATGCCATTCTGACCCTCTCTTTACTCTCCATGGGTGATTAAGATCTTTGCTTACTTATTTTGCTATCAAATATGGATAACTCTAATTTAGAACTTCTGATTTACCTATAGGGCTGAAAGAACCTTGTCAGTGATTACCTAGGAATATACTCTTGTTTTATTTCCCAAAAAATTTCACTGAAACTTTGAGTGTATATATAAATACTGAGGCTGGATTGTGTGTTCTTGGCTAGTAATAACCTACCTCTCCTTTGGTTTGAATACGTTACAGATTTCAAACTCAAGATCCTTATTCTTGTCTCTAAATTTCCACATGTCTATTGGGATAATCAGAAACTGTAAATATGTCATGTTTGAGTACCTAGAACTTTGCATGCACTATAGTATCCACTAGTCATATGTCTATTGAACCCATGAAATGTGTGGCTAGTCCAAACTAAGATGTGCCATAAGTACATAAAATACAAAGCAAGTACTGATGTTTTAGTATAAAAATGTAAAATATCTCTAATTTTTATACCAATTAAATATTGGGGGGAAATGATAATATTTTATGTAATTGTTAAAATAAAACATATTACTAAAATAATTTTTCCTGCTTTTTGCTTATGTTTGGTGTGATTATGAAAATTTTAAAGTCTCATATGGAGTTCACATTTGTGGTTTCCATTATATTTTTACTGGGAAAAAAGTTTGATATTAGTGTTTTCAGCAAATGTATTCCAAAAGAGTACATATGAAGAATGTTATAAAATTAGTGTTTTATAACATTAGAATCATTATACAAAATATAGTTTAATACCATTGTTATAATAATATCAGAGAACCTAGAAAAGAGCAAAGATTAATGCTTTCTTGATTCTTAGTTACCTTACTTCTTAGATATTAAAACTCTGGGGCATTATTAAACTCTGAGAGAAGAGGAGGAGGGAAGGGAGGGAAAGTGAGGGGAGGGGAGGAGAGGGGAGGGGAGGGAAAGGAAGGGGAGGGAAAGGAAGGGAGAAGAAAATGCTACTTAATACCTGCCCCATCATTTCTCATGGGTTTTGTTTATTCTTTCTATCTGAAAGTAGACACAATTTTAATGGCAGCTGTTTACAGACATGAATTGAGAAGAATCAGATTTTAAAATGTTTCAGAGTGGAACCCAATCAGTAAGAACATAGTTTTTCTACTGCTTATAGTGTAAGATATTATTCTGCTGAAATAACATATCCAATATGTCTGACGCAGTATGAGATTGAAAGGAACCTCTGCATCTTGCATCTCTAGCATTCTTTAGACATTAATATGATTATGCAAAGGCAGAGAATATGAAAAATGACTGACCTTGTGTATTTACTTTTCTGGTAAATAAATGGTCATAAATGTGCAATGACCATTCTGATCATAAATGTGCAATGATTCCTTACGCAACATTTTGGAAGTATCTCACTGCTAAATGCAGTAAATGATTCAACAGTTCTCTGGTCATGAATAGTTGATAGGGGAAGTGCTATAGACCAAATTTGTTAGGTTATGTGATTTCTAGAGAGACTTTTAAGACTTGATTTATAGATTTATTCCTATACCTTTAGTTTTACCATATTTTTGTGGGAGCACAATTACTATGATGGACATGAAATCTAAAACTAGTTAAATGACACTACAAAATGCCCCATAAAGTACAACATAGAACGATTTCTCCATTTCTCTAAGTGTGATGACCAACCTTGGGATTCACGAAAACATCAAACCTCTTTTTTAAATAGGGATATTTTTAAAGTGTGGTAATATTAGCTTCATAACCATGGATGGCATATTATGATTCAAAAACTTATTGACTTTTGTCAACTCTTTCTTTTCCACCTGTCATTTTTATTTTCTTTTAATCATCTTTATTATTCTATTAAAATAATTAAAGAATTCATATTCATTGCTACAAACTATAAATAACAAAGTGGAAATATGATTCATTTTGATTTTGTGATGGATTAATAAAATATCTGGAAAGGCTCTTAAAAGTCTAAAACTTTCCAGTTGTCTAGCCTTTGATCTATCACATATTTCAATGAGGAATTAAGACCTGCAAAGCTAATTTCTTACTCTTAGAGCCATAGGGTCTAAAAGTTCTTTTTTATGCTTATGTCAAATTAACTTATCTATAATTTATACCTACTGTTACTAATTTACACTGGAACTGTCAAAAACACGTATAAAGTGAACAATTTTTTCAACATCTTTTTTTGTATCACGTTACATTATCACCTAGGTAATCTCACTCACAAACATTTGTATCTATAGCCTAGAATAGTTCTCTCTCATCTGTGCTCCAGTCTCAATTACTTAACTCACCTGACATCTAACACTTTGTTGTCTTTAGAACATCTCAAATTCCACACATTGGAAATTAGACTTATGATCTCTGTGCCCAAATCTTATAAGTGAGTGCACTCAGAAGGGAATCGTTCTTAATATTGGCCTCTTCTCCACTCCGCATACCCTATCAGCAGGTCTTATCAACCTTATCTCTTAAATTTTTCTTAAAGCCACTGATTTCTCTCCAACAATACCTCCAACTCCTTAGACTGATTTCTATCATTTGTCTCACAAATGAAGGTAATGGCTTTTAAATGATTTCCCTGCACCCATTCTTGGTACCCTATGTTTATCCCAGAGCGGTTAAAGTATTTACTTAAATATGTAAATCAGATCAATGTTCAAATTTTTGCATTGTCTTTCTCTGCTGTTTAGAAAAAGATCAAAAGATCAAAGACTTTGATCAAAGAAAAAGATCAAAAGACTTCACAATGGCCTAGCATTTGTTATAAACTCTGGGCTCTGCTTATCATATCCTTGATTAATTAATTGACACTCATAGTTCAGATATCAGGAAAATCAGCTATCAGGGACAGAATATATTTTATCTAAGAAAGCCTTTTCTGATCTTGGTGACCATCATCCTTTCCTGCATTACATTTGTTCATAACACCATGATGAATCTCAACTTCATAGCATTTAATGTTATAATTCATGTTAATTTTGAAAGCAGACATAAAATAATAAATTAAAATTAACCTTTAAAATACTTAAAGAAAATGCTTATATCTAGATCTAAACTGCAGCCTTTGGTATACATTCATGTTTAACACAACCTAGGCAAGCAATAGCAGAAATTCAAAGATTTTAAATACACAGCCACACCCTCAAAAACACACAGACACATTAAACTACTATAGCCCAAGGCAGCACAGAAAACTTAGCTTAAAATATATTATAATCTGTTTGGAAGAAGGGGATACTCATTTTCAAGACTGCCATTTTGATATAGTCATGGGTGAAGGAAAGACGAACACTGCTCTGAGAATATCAGATATATATTATATAATCTTTGGTACATTAGAAACTCTATTAGGATAACAGATCCACTTCTGCTTGTAGTGTGGCTGAGACAAAGTGATGAAATTGCCTGAGGGGAAGCGACAATTTTCCCATAAAGTCATTTTCGTGAATAGATGTTTCAGTTGGATAGAAGTTAAAAAACAAAGGAAAAAAATCAAACTTCCTGGGCATTTTCTCAGATGGCCACCAGCATATTCACTTTAAAACACAGTATAATATGGGAAACCATCAAAATAACCATCTGTTAGAATTGTCTTAGAGGGGTACATTTTCTAAGAGCAAACTTCTGAGCTGACCCTACGGAATCTGAGGATGAGAGTGGCAGATGGCTTCCAGAGACTACATTTCAAGTAATTTTTTTCAAACCTGTGGATGTACAAGTTATAAGCAGGGGGAAAAAAAAAGAGAGAGAGAGAGAGATAAACTGACATTTGCAACATTTACTTGGAAACAATGAATGAATGGACTTATGTTTTAAAATTCCTGATATAGGCTTATATACACTATAAATTTTTAAGTAAAATATACATCTGTGCTTAAGATTGGTGTATCGCATTGTATTGTTTTTAAGCTTCAAGTGAATATGCTGTAGTATAGCCTGTCCCTTGGAGTTATGAACAGTTCCCACTTGCTGAGGTGAACTGTGAATGGAGGAACATAGATTTTTTTTTTTTTTATTATTAAACTAATCTGCTTATTTGGATATTGATTCCTCCTTGATATTTTAGAAATTTTACTTTTTACAAGGCCAGTGTTTCAAAAGCTCTTCTTTCTCTTATATATCAGGGACTTAGCAAAAGCTCTAAGTATCTACTATGGACTGAATAGTGTTCCCCTAAAACTTCTTTGTTGAGGCCGGGCGCGGTAGCTCATGTCGGTAATCCTAGCACCCTGGGAGGCTGAGGCAGGTGGATCGCTCAAGGTCAGGAGTTCGAAACCAGCCTGAGCAAGAGCAAGATCCTATCTCTACTAAAAAATAGAAAGAAATTAATTGGCCAACTAAAACTATATAAAAAAAATTAGCCGGGTATGGTGGCACATGCCTGTAGTCCCAGCTACACAGGAGGCTGAGGCAGGAGGATCGCCTGAGCCCAGGAGTCTGAGGTTGCTGTGAACTAGGCTGATGCCACGGCACTCTAGCCCAGGCAACAAAGTGAGACTCTGTCTAAAAAAAAAAAACAACCTGCTATGTTGAAGCTCTACCCCTCAATGTGACTGTATTTGGAATTAGGGATTTTAAGGAGGTAATTATAGCCAAGAAGTTCATTAGGGTTGGGCCCTGAACCAATACAACTGGAGTCTATGGGGAAAAAAACAGATCTCAGAGGACTCTCTTTGCATGCCTGCACAGAGAAACAGCTATATGAGGACACAGTAAGAAGGTGGCCTTCTGAAAGCCAGGAAGAGAGGCCTTGATACAACCAATCCAACCAGCAAATTAATCTTGGACTTCTGGCCTCCAGAGCTGTGAGCAAATTAAAGTCTGTTGTTTAAGCTACCTATCTATGTGATATGTTGTTATGGCAGCCTAAGCTGACTAATAGAGTATCTCAAGTTCTTTGGTCTTTTTTTTTTGATCTTTGTTTTTGGAACAGTCCCATGATAATTTAGACAAATCCATAGTATTTTAGGTCCACCTAACAAAATAATTATGTGAATTTTGTTGGGGTATCAAAATTATTTGGACCCTGGAAAAGTTTCTGTGTGATCTCAGTTTCATATTGAACCTATGCTTGATATATTATCATAATGTAATAGCAAATCCGAAATTCTAGAAAATGGAGCAATAGAAAGTTCAACTGAAGATGCTTACCTTAGACTGTCTTAACAGTGATTAATGACCTGTCCTCAGTAATGCTATAAACAATTGCATGTTATATAGCTTGGACAAGGTAAAATTTTGCAAATGATGTCTTTGCCAAGAACAGTGGATACTAATTCATAAGTGGGATATGAATACTATTTATTTTTTATTCATAGAATGCTTATAGTCTTCATAAAATCTCAAAGTTTTAGTAGCTCTGAGTATTGAATATGGACACTGAAAAAAGGAAAATACTGAAAAGTAATTGAAAAATTGGCAAATTACATAAAAATGCAATTAAGAAACAAATGTCAAAATGAATAACATACTTTTGAAAAAATGTTATTTTTCCATTTAGTACAGAAGTAAAATGCAACTTAAAATGTGATATAATTTTTTGTCTATCCGGTTAGCATCTTTTAAGTTGATTTCTATTTAATTATAAAGTGATGCTTTTATTATTAATAAGAATACTACACACATAGAAATGAAAATTTGTAAAAACTTTGAAGAATGCAGTTAGACAACATATAGTGTGTATATATGTGAGTAGAGACAGACCTGATTTGTAAAGACTAATGTACACAGATATTTTAAATTTTACCTTAAGATGGAAAAATGAACAATATGTTCAAAATCTGTAGAAAATTTAAATAAATTATAGCATATTCAAAGACTAAAATATTTTATATTCATTAAAATGATGTTACAGAATAATAGCCTAGGATATAGGAAATTACCTATGATAAAATTTTAAAGCAAATTAAAAAACATATACAATATAAGCTCAATTTAACAACTGATATACAAAAGTTATATAATAAATTCAAATGTATACAATATTTTGTCTAAATAGCAGGATTGTGGCTGCTTTCTATATTATTTTCTTTATTGATTCTAATTTCAAGTTTCCCAAATTTTTAAATATTCTCTACCCATTATTGGATTCATATATTAAAATGTTTGAATGATGGCTGATTATATGATTGAAATGTGAACTTTAAGAAATCTCCCAACATTTTTTTTTTTTTTTTTTTGAGACAGAGTCTCACTCTGTTGCCCGGGCTAGAGTGCCGTGGCATCAGCCTAGCTCACAGCAACCTCAAACTCCTGGGCTCAAGCAATCCTTCTGCCTCAGCCTCCCGAGTAGCTGGGACTAC
>CAUYRT010079552.1:0-107445 GCA_963574885.1 Lepilemur ruficaudatus | reverse complement strand
ATGATTTTCAGTGAATTTACCGAGGTGTACAGTTAATCACATGAATCAGTTTTTGAGGAATTCCTTTCCCCTACTGAGACCCCTAATTCCGCTCCCCAACTACTTTTCAAGCATATCCCACCCCTCCACAGTGACCCCCCCTGTCGCTCAGACGTGGGTCTACCCCCCCACCCCCCATTACCCAGTGTTCGCTCCCACCCTTTGAACACCAAAGTGTTAATCAGTCAATACCCATTTGATGGTGAGTACAAGTGGGACCCATTCTTCGGGTCTTGTGTCACCTCACTTCGAATAATATCTACATATGGTAACCTAATCTTTGATAAACCAGACAAACCCTTGGAACTTTTAAGTGATAAGAGTGTTTTTGTTATTCATGGTGCATCCCTGGGACAGACCTGATTTTTATAGTTTATGCTAATGAGATGACTCATGGTGTGTCCCTAAATATTGTATACTAATGAGATAACTCAGGGTGGGGCTGGCCACACCAAAAAGACCAATCATGTGATTAGAGGCTGAGCTTCAAACTAGAAAATATCAGTCCAACCTCTGGAAAGGGGAGAGGGGCCGGAGATTGAGCTCAACCACTTGGACGGTTATTCAATCAATGACGCCTCGTGTAAGGAAACCTCAATAAATCTCTGGACATTGAGGCTCAGGTGAACTTACTGAGTTGGCAGTACTCCATGCCAAGAGAATAACACATCCTAATCCTATTAGGATGTGTTATTCTAATAGAGAAGCTTCATATTTAGAACCATCCCAGTCTCAGATTCTACCCTATGCATCCCTTCTAATATATATCCTTGTAATGAACATGGCTGTAAGTATAATTGGTTTCAGTGATTTCTGTGAGTCTTTCTAGTAAACTATTGGAACTAAGGGTGATTTGAGAAAACCAAAGGATTTACAGTTGGTGTCATATTTTGGGGGTAGGCTTGGCAGTCTGGAGAACTGCACTCCTAACCTTGTCTGTGGCTAATTGCAGGTACTGAACAACCTTCTTTGGCAAATTGCTTATCTTCTTAAGTCTCAATCTTTCCTTCATCATAGGTATAATAACAATACCTAAATTACTGTGTCATCGTGAAGATAAAATGGTTAATTATATAAAGTACCTATCATGTGCCTTGAACAGAATAGGTGCTTAATTAATGCTTTATTATTATTGGCTAGGAATTCAAAAAGTCCACCCTAATACATTATCTTATGAATGAAAGACTCAGTAAAAATTGCTCTCATACCACACAAGCAAAAGAAATAACAATTTTCATGTACTGAATCTCTGACTTGCTTATCTTGTCTGTCAGATATAAGAACTTCACCTGTAAACATCTCATCTCCAGGTCAGTGCCCAATACCATTAGGAATCTTAGGCCTATGCTATTGATTTTATCTTAATACTTGAGGAATCTTTCAATAAACATGAAAATTACCAGACAGCTTCATTGTAAATGTCTAAGATTTAACTCAAAGGTAAATTATTATGGAAATAGCTGCAAAAACCACCGTGGCATAACAGAAAATTCAGTGGATCAGAAACTTAAGACCTTACTCAGAATCTTGATTCAGACATGATGTCTTAACTACCTCCAGCTCTGTGATGCTGAAAGAGGCCCTTGCACATCTAGAATATGCCATTGTAAAGCCTACTATCAGGGCTGATGTGAATATTAAATGAAGTAGTGCACATGAAACAGCTCAGAAACTTTAATTATGCTTTATTTAGTGTATGTGATCATTGACTTGGACACACAATGATATTCTAATTATCCTAATATGGCAGTAAAAATATTTTTGATCAGTGAGATAGAAACTCCATTGCCTGTCTCAACAAAGGTAATAAAATTGGCTAAAATAAAGTCAGCATTTAGAAATAATTTTGTACACTTGAAATTGATGTCACTTAAGGATTAAGTCCAGATTACAAAAAAAAAAAAAAAGGCATGCTATAGGCCAAATGTGTTTGGTGCATATCCCCAAATTGCAACCATCAGTTAAAAATAAATGGAGTCATTCCCCCTCCAGTTTCCACTATTCTCATTCAGGTCCTATTACATATGAATGTTTGTGTCCCCTCAAAATTCACATGCTCAAGCCTTAATCCCCAATGTGACTGTATTTGGAGACAGGGTCTTTAGGAAGCAATTAAGGTTAAATGAAGTCATAAGAGGCCCCGATCCAATAAGATTTGTGTCTTTATAAGAAGAGATTCCAGGGGCCAGGCACGGTGGCTCATACCTGTACCCCCAGCACTTTGGGAGTCCAAGGTGGGAGGATCACTTGAGGCTAGGAATGCAAGACCAGCCTGGGCAACATAGCAAGACCCTGTCTCTACAAAAAAAAATTTAAAAATTAACCAGGTGTGGTGGTATACACCTGTAGTCCTAGCTACTTGGATGGCTGAGTTGTGAGGATCACTTGAGCCCAGGAGTTTAAGGCTACAATGAGCTATGATCATGCCACTGCACTCCAGCCTGGGCAATAGAGTGACACGCTATCTCAAGGAATAAAAAAATATGAAAAGATAATAGGAAGCTCAGAGAATTCACTCTCTTTCTTTGTGCACACTCAGAGGAAAGCCCACACATAGACATAGTGAGAAGGCCGTAGTCTACAACCAGGAATAGAGCTCTCACCAGAAACTGAATCGTCCAGAGCCTTGTTCTTGAATCTCTTAACCTCCAGAACTTTCAGAAAATAAATTATTTGTTTAAGCCACCCAGTCTGTTGTATTTTGTTACAGCAGCCCAAGCTGACTAATACAAGTCTCATTTCCTCATTTCTATCACTAAGGTGGTGCCTACAGACATGTGAACTTCTGACTCACATTATAGAGCTGAGTAACTTCTAGTTACTGTATGTCAAAATCAGGGTGATTGTGAATGACGGAAATCAGGACTAGGAGACAGATGTGAACAGGGACAAAAGAGCAGGAATGGAGATCAAAAGACCTTTGTTACAAACAAAGAGATTTACAGGTCAGGGTAAGGCAAAGCAGTGGGTAAAGGAATTACAGTTCAAGCATCTAGAAAGCCTTGCAACACAATGTTATTGGCCATAGCTCTTGTTATAGCTACAGAAGGATCCAGTAGCTGAGGGATTAGCCTGGTTGTCCAGGAAGACTGCCACGAAGAGGAAGCTTGGCAGGAATCTGCAGCTGTGGCAGGCAGCCTTGACTATGCTCCTATCCAATGAGAGCCGTGAACATTTCTGCTTTCACATTGGTTAACACATCTATCTGAAAAAGCCCCCTCCTCAATTCTTGTTGAAATACAGAATATAATTCTTAAATTATTCTGATAATGGCTGGTGTGATAATCATGAAAGTTTTGGGAATTAAAGTGAATACATTTACACTATAAAGTAAGCCAAGAAGTCATCCATTTTATGCAGGATACTGAGAGTTTCTAAATTCCTGATCCTACCCCAGGAAATATTCTAGCCCTCTATACACTTGAGAGAGAAACAAAGACTGTTCAGTAGGAAGGATGGGGGCAAAATACATGTGGGCACTCTTAGACCTGCTAGGATTGTATCAGGACTTGGAGGGAGCAGGTAAGTCCCAGAGGCAGGTCTGCCTTGTCTTCCTCACCTCCAGACAAAAGTGGGGAAGGGGCCGGGCGCGGTGGCTCACACCTGTAGTCCTAGCACTCTGGGAGGCCGAGGCGGGTGGATAACTCAAGGTCAGGAGTTCGAGACCAGCCTGAGCAAAGAGCGAGACCCTGTCTCTACTATAAATAAAAAGAAATTAATTGGCCAACTAAAAATATATGTAAAAAATCAGCCGGGCATGGTGGTACATGCCTGTAGTCCCAGCTACTCGGGAGGCTGAGGCAGAAGGATCGCTTGAGCCCAGGAGTTTGAGGTTGCTGTGAGCTAGGCTGCTGCCATGGCACTCTACAGCCCGGGCAACAGAGTGAGACTCTGTCTCAAAAAAAAAAAAAAGTGGGGAAGGCAAGGTTGAGCTGTATGGATAGGCCTGGGGTTGGCAGGAGAGCTGGTTAGCATCTCTATCTCTAAGGTAGGTAATTCTTGTCCATAAAGTTATATTATAAGGAAAAAAATAAACATTCCAGTTTATCCACTCATTATATAATTTATTTAGGAAGTAATAGTGGATAAGCTAATATAAATTTGCTTATCATTTCAAGAATTATGAAGTTAAAATTTACAAAGGAAAACAAGATATCTATAAAATCTATATACGTCTTTTATAATTAAACAACTAAGAAGCATTACTGACAGGAAGGGCTATAAATTTCTGGATAAGGAAAAGGCTATATGGCAGGTGCCTCCTGGAGAAAGTAAAATATTTGGGTAGGAAAAGGAAGCAGAGAGGATGTGATCATGGAAGCCTTTGCTTCAACTCCTTTAAGATTTTTCACTATCAAATGAAAATCTGAACTTTTTATCAAGACACTCCAGATGCTGACAATCTGGCTCCAAACTAAATTCTAGTCTTATCTGTGACTGCTCTCGGGTTATGTCGATCATTCCAGACATAAGTGTTTTGCATTTTCAAACTTCCACGTCATCTTTGGAGCTGTTCCCACTGGAATTTCCTACTCAGTAGGCTTCGTGAAGTCGTACATGGCCTTCAAGATCCAGCTCGAATGCCAGCCAATGTGGAAAACCTTGTCTAACTCTTAGACTCTGAAGTAAATGTTAATTGGCCCCTTCTCTGTGCTACCAGTGAGCTGCAGCTACAGACAGTTACAGCTTGCTGTGAGAGATCAGCACCCCACTTGCCTCAATCAATAACCTCTAACTCTTTATAACAACTGATGACTGACTTCCCCTTTTCATTTTTGAATGCTTATTTTGTAACAAGCATTGTACCTATGTGTAATATTTTTCTTATGTGTATCACCAAGCAGGGCTCTAGCCTTCACCCCATACTACTTGTCATTTTCCTTGACTGTAAGCTAAGCTCAAGGGGGCAGAAATCTATATCCCTAGAAACTGGCCCAATGTCTGGTACACATTAATTTTACTAAATATTCCTTAAATAAATATATTATTTAGAAGAAGCAATGAGAAGACCACTCTTTTAGGACCAGCATATTGGTGTTGTAGAGCACTAAGAAAATAAGTTTGGAAACAAATATTGAAGTCAGTTTGTGGAGCATATTAGATGCCATGCTAAAGAAATTATATTTATCTTGAAAGCAGTAGGTAAGTACAATTTTTTTTTTTTTTTTTTTTAGTATGGGGTGACAGAATTACAGGTGTGGTTTAGAAAAATTACTCTAACAACATTTTGATGCTCACCTTGGAGGAGGAAAGGTTAAAGACAAGAAGCACTCAGACATTTTTCAGTAGTCAAAACTTGAGGTAAACCCCTAAACTAGTCTGTAATAGTTTGAATGATTAGAAAGAAATATTGAAAAAAAAAGGAGAAGAATGGAACATGCCACTTCTTTGATTCTAGGTCACTAAGATGACAATGATAAATGAAGAAATATTAAGTAGTATAATGTAGATGTCAACTCCCATTTTACACATGTTAAATTTGAAGTGACAATGGATATCCAAATGGAAATACCTGATGATAATGGAAGAAATCAGAACAAACTCCATTCAATAAACATTTGTTGAATACCTACGCAGTGCCAGAAAACTAACCAGGATCCTGAAAATTCAGAATTCAGTAAGGCACCCTTGCTTTTCTCAAGGAATAGTGAGTATCCAGAAAGCAGACTGAAAACAGATAATTACAACCACATGGAATAATTAATATCTTTAACATTTGGATAGTTAATTTGGTAGGGAAAAGAAACAACTAAATGTGTTTTGGGTTGTGGATAAAAGGCAGAGCTGTGCATTTGAAAACTGGTAGAACTGTGAGGCAAGGGCTTCATAAGGAAACTGATGTTTTCATCATTTTATTTGAATTTTAGTGAAGCAGGAAAGACTGCATTTTAAGTAATATATATAAATGCACAATTCTTTATAAACTAGTACTAAAATAAGAAACTTAGATTTGACAGACAACTACATAGAAGAGATTCTGAGTTATTTACAGCACAAGAAAGAACAAAAGATTAGAAACTGAGCTATAGAGAATGGTGGTTGAAGGATGAAAGCAGAAAATAATCCAAAAAAAGAAAAAAAAATCAGTATCAAACACAACAGGATTGTTCCAGGAAAATGAGAACCGAGAAAAGCCTTTCAGAACTAATGAGGGCCTTGGTGCTTGCCAAGAACGCATTTCCCATGGAGTGGTAAGGAAGGACAGCAGATTGGCCTTCAGAAGTGAATTGGTGGTGGTGAACAGATGGAAACAGAAGGTATAGAACCGATGGAAGCAGAAGGTATAGGTGTAGAACAGATGAAAGCAGAAGGTGTATACCTTCTGCTTCCATCTGTTCACCACCACCACTCTCATTTTTTAATGATAGTTTTTATTAAAAATGAGAGAATGAGGGAGTGGTAAAATTACATTGCCAATTCAGTATTTATTGACCAGTGGCAGGTCAGACTCTAAGAGCCATGGATATAATGGTGAATAAGACAGTTGAAGTCCTTGAAGCAACTGTTCTTAAATCCAGTGGAAGCAGCCCCCTTCAGGAAAACTGGGAATCTACACTGATGTTGGAAGTCACAGGGAGAGGAATAAAAAAAGGGGGGGAAAGCGAATATTCTGAATGAGGCTTGACTGTTGGGACTAGGTTCCTGGGACGGATGCTCAAGGAAGTGTGGAGTGCACAAGCAGAGAATTAGTTTTGATAAAGACAGTGTCATCTCTTTAAGTTTAGTCACCTAGTTTTTAATATTTTCAAGTACTCATTATAGTTTATTGAACAGAGATATTTCTTGAACAGAGATAGGACACTGATTCCATCTATTATTATTGTATATCATTATTCTTCAGGAATCCTGTAGAGATTCTGTGGTTCCAGATGTTATTGGGCTAAACAAACATCCAGAATGTTTATTATGAAACCAATGTATATGTTGAAAATGAGAAATCAACAGTAAAGCTATTTACTAGATTTTATGGTTTTAGGGGAATGTAGTATATACATATTAAAATTCTAAAATGATTTGACTTACCTACACTAGTTTTTACAAACTCTATCCATTTTATTTTTCACAGTGAACTCCTGGCAGATTATACATGGCAGATTTCAAGGTAAAAATTTCTCCAAATGTGGAATCCATTCTTTGGTTATGTTTTCATTTAGCCCAGTAGGCATTTTTAGAATTATATTTACACATATACTTTTAGGATCATGCTTAATGTTTTTAAGTAAGTGTTATAATATCTCATTCTATAAACTTTTCTAACTGGACTATTTTTCTGTTGCACTATTTTTTAAATTTTCTTCCTATTTTTCTATACATTATTTCAATTTTTTATGGTTTCACTTTACTATTATTATTATTGGCAATTAGAGTCAGCTTAGATAGTCAGTATAGGTTTTATTTTAGAATTTCCATTTTCACCTAAAATATTGCCAAATGACTTTTTTTCATGATAAAAAATAAGCATGGTAACTTATATCTTTCAAAGACAGACTCAGGAATATCTACGGATAAAAGCAAATCACAGTAATAAAAGGGAATTATAACTTATAACCTATTATTTTATAATTGAACACAATGTTATAAGATATCTCATTAACACTGATTTTTAGGTTACCTTAAAGCTAAAGGAATAACTGCAATTTTTCAAGAAAATTTATTATATAAAACCTTTCTTTTGCCCAATTAAGATAAAACAACTCATTTTGGATTCCATACCTAAAGAGAGCCTCTAGATTCCAAGTAACCATTTTCTTTCCTGGTTCTCTGTTGCAGTTATGAAACAACGTGAAATAAAAAAAATTACAAATGTATTTCTCTGAGTATTTTAATTAAGAATGAAATTCCAGGAAAAAAACTATGCTGAAAAAAATGACAAATTTTGTATACAATCTTCAAACACTATAATGAAGTAACAATTTTTTCTAAAGAGAGAAGGCAAATGAACAATATCCCTTTTAGCAGATTGGCAAGTATTTCCAAAATCTGTTGCCACCTTTTCCCACAATCACCTAATTACAGGCTAAATGTTTTCTATCCCTCCTTGAAGTTGTGGAGATATGACTAACACCGTAACAATGGAATGTGAGTGAAAGTCACGTCTACAAGTCTCACATTGTCTGCTGGAAAAGAAATGACTTTTCTTGAAGGTCCATTTTTGTGCCTCACTTCTGCCCAATAAGGTGTTGGTGGCCCAGGTATAGACAGGACCAACACAGTGGAGGAATCTGGAGTTCCTGAATCACCTGGTAGAGCAGAGTTGTCCAGAAGCCTGAGATGTCAAATTGTTATATCAGAGAAAAGTAAACTTCCACTTCGTTAATCCAGTTGTAGTTTGGAATCTCTTTACAGCAACTCAGACTCTACCCTAATGCCACAATTGGTCTTCTTGATTCTATTAGAGAATGTTATCTCCTTCAGAATGATTATATCTCAGCTCTTTTTCCCTAAATCAAAAATAGTAACCTATAGTAATTCAAGATTACAGTTGGTGAGTCAAACACTCAAAACATTATAGCTAAAATTATATATAAGCTAAATAATGTCATAAAGTTAAAACATTTCATTATAATTCAATATATAACATATACCACATATTTTATTCTATTGCATGAAATACATGTAGAAAAAACACAAAAACTTCAAATAGACTTTTCTCTGCAACCATTTTATCTGCTTCAAGAAGTGTTCCCTTCCCATTGCCCTGCTCCATCATATTGTTTATAGCCTATGTTTGGAGTACTGAAAAACTAAAATGAAAAATCCTATATACTTTTATAGAATCTAAGTCAAAAAGTCTGGAGAATCATTTGCTCCCCAATGATTAACTCTTTTCCTCTCTACAACGGTTTGCCTTGACTTTCAATACACCTTTTTACCTTCTTCTCTGGATTAAAGACTCTCTGCTGGATAGACAGCATTTTCAGAGGTCTGAACACTAGCAAAATATTATATACAAGACCATTTCATTGTCTTCAAAGGCTAACAATACACGTCTTAGCCCACAAGTCCTCCATAGCCCACTTAATCCTAAAGTTCCTTCTTCAACAAGCTATTTTAATTAGACAGTTATTTTGACATTTACTTCTCCATTCAGCATGTTTAAAAATAATCTCTAATAATTTGATAGTATACTACAACAAGCAAAGCACCAAATAAATTAGACAAGAAAAAGAAAGGGGAGATTAATGAAGTTGGATAGAGAATTCCTGGAAGAGGTGGAGTTTAAAATGATTCTAGCAAAACAAGGAGAAAAGTAGGAAAGCAATTTCTTGCAGGAAAATTAGGATGGACTTTAAGAAAAATATTTCAACCTTAATGGAAAAATAGCATGAACTCAGATCATTTAAAACTGGAAAGTGCAAGGCAATTTTTAGCAAACACTTTAGAAATTTCAAAACCTACTTTTTTACTGAATATTTAAAATATTTATTCCAGTTCATGTAGGAATAAAAGGAATATTTATGAATTTCTTTTTTAGGTTTAGATTACATAATCTCAATCAGTAACAAGAAATCATCGTTGATTAAAACTGACAGAAATAGAAGTCTGAATTGTATGTGTATGATATATGAACTGTAATCAAGTTTCACCAAGTGAATGCTAAATCACTCAGTATATTTCAAAGCATATTTTTTTTTTACATATGGTATATCATTTGCAATAAACTGGCTGATACAGAAATTTTTCCAGATGGTATGTGTATGAAAATGATCTCAGTAATAGATTACTCCTGTAATTATCTTAAGAGCTTGAAAGGAAACTAAATACAAGAGATAGGCAAGTTAGCATAAGTCTACACGCTCAGACCAACAAGAAACTTGGTTTTGGGCAAGTAAGACTTTTAGTTAAAATTTCAGAATATAATTGGAATTGTTGGTGTTTTATTTCTCCCAGCTACACTGATTCATTGCTGTCACATGACTATTCTAGGATTTGTTGCTTATCCTATTGCTTCACTTTCTCACTACTCTGGTCTTCCCCTGACAATTTGCTCATTTAATCAGATCCTCAGACTCCAGGATCTATTAATAAATATGTGCTTATTGATTATTCCTATATTTACATTTCAAGGTGCTACAAGAAATACTTCAAAGAACAAAGGTCTTAGATATAAAAAGACCTGAGTTTCAGTCATGGCTCCACCAGTTACCAGTTGGGGCTACTCATAACCGCTTATGCGTAAACATATAACTTTGAGACCTCAGTGGTAAAACGGAGATAAAATTACTCGTTGCAATTATTAAAAGAAAAATATTTGTAAAGCAAACAGTACAACAGGATAATTGACATATTTGACACACAATAAATATTAGCTACCTTTCCCTTCTAGAGAGGAATATTTATTTAAAATGTTTACTTAAAAAAAAAAAAACTACCTTGGTATCCAATCATTTAAATTTCAGGTTAGAAATCAAAGGATTTGGTTTTTTTAAGCTTTTATTTATCTAAACACAATAAAACTCAACACATACACAGAGACACCTGTACAATCTACCTTTGTTTATCACTTCAAGACATTAGTTACAGATTCCAATGACATTCATATTTGCAAATAACTTTGAAAATTCTCATTTGAGATTTCCTTTATAGTATTTTCTTTTGAAATTCTTCAATGGTGTTAAATATTAACATTTTATGAGTGAGATTTTTTTTTAAAAACAAGACATAAGAAGCAATTCAGAAAAAAAGAAAAAATTTGGTGAAAAAATTAGTTATACTGTGTTAAATATAAAATATCTAAAATAATAAAGTTGAGATAGTATAGACTATAAATTGCCTCACTCACTATACTGATATATCTTTTTTAACCATATGTAATCATGTTATATGTACTTACTTTTACAAAACGACAGATCTAATGATGTGAAATTTATTTCACAAATCATAGTTATCTTAGAAATATCTGAGAATATATTATAAATATACTAATTGGAAGATGTAAATAATCTATACCTCAGTGTTACATTTGGGCTTTTACTGAGCATGCCTTTGGCCTCTAAACACCCTCCAATTCTGAGTATGTGCCTGTCTGATAACTATGGTTGTTGCCAAGGAAAGACAGATGATAGAAGAGGTAAAACACAGTTGTTGGGACCATATTGGGGAAAAAAATCCTCCTTATAAACCTAAGAGGGATTATTTTCAGTCAGCTTCAACAATTATTTATGGAGCATCTGCTCAGTGTTCAGAACTGTGCTACTTGGCATGATTTTTTTTTTCTAAACTTGGATATTCCAGTTAAAAATCCTTAACTGTCAAGGAGAAATAGTCTTTCCTTGGAACTGTTGAAACATTGCTGAATTGCTTGAAGTGGTATTTGAACTTGAGAGTTTCATTTTTGGTAAATTTGAATAAACTTCTATTTTAAAAAGCAGTCAATTATCAATTTTTACAATCTCTTTCACTCGTTCTCAAAAATCATAAAACTATAGCAAGTAAGTCATAAGCATTGTTATAACTTGCATTGTAAGATGTTCAGTGGGATAATTTTTAAAACATTCAATTAAACGATTTTTAGATACTAAGGCAGAGAACCACATTTTTCTAATGTATACCCAATAGCTTGAAAATAATATCTGGTACATAAATAAATGCATTTAATAAATATTTCTTAAACTGACCTGAACTTACCAGCAGTTCAGAATGAGTTTGAAATAGATGGCAAATCTATGAAAATAGAATACTGTATCTTAGATCAATGTTTTAAGTCTAGGAGATGGAGGAACTAATAGAAACACCAATTTTATCTAGAGTACCGCAAGATAGAAAAGATCATATATACATACAAAAAAAGAAATATTTTTCCCATTTGCTAGGAATATTTCAAGATAAGTATTTCCTCTTTATCTGAATATGCCTTTACAATTTATATCTCTAGGGTCTGGGAAATAATGAGCTCCTTGATGATAGTTTGATTTACTTTTTATTCAACATTCCCCAAGTTATGCTTTTAAGAGAAAAAAAAATCATATAGACATTGTTTTGAGATAACCTAGTGAAAATCTAGGCAGATATATGTAACTATTTATTTATTCAATAATTTCCAATGAGGGAATATGTTTCAAATTTTATATTGATACAATCTTGGATGTAGAATAGGCTGCAGTACCTATGATGAGAAAAGGAGGTTGTCTTAGTGGCTAGCAAATCGTTAAACTTAGTAACGGTCACTAAAAGGCAACTGAATAATAAATGTAGTGGGAAAACCAAAACACAGTTGGCCTCTGTTTGGGCCTTATTATCAGAAAAGAAACGACTACCTTTTACAATGTGCCATAATTGATACACATAGAGATTTGGCTCTCATGAAATCAACTTTGCTTTGGGGAATTTAATGAGGAACACTCTGTCTCACTACCTTAAAATGAAGGGGGTGGGGTGCTTGTTATTTCTGTACCATATAATGGAAAATGAGACTAAAGTATAAAACACAAACAAGTCAAATAATAGTTCTTCTTTTAAAAAGATAACACATTAAAAAGCACCCAGGATGTTATTTCTCACCCAGGATGATTTCCACCTTTCAGTTAGAATTATAACTTAAAAACTTAAAAAAGCTTGCTCTGAAATGAGACAGGAGTGGTGAATACTATGAAACTAAACTCTCGTGCTCATGTAGGGTACTGAATCCTGAAGGATTCAATTTTTTTGAAATGCACTTATAAATGGTGAATCCCTATTTTTTCCTACTGCAATCCATATAATATTCACAAGGAGCATAAGGTTATACAATGAGCACGCCAAGATTTCAACAGAACATCCAAAATATTTCAGCCAGCACTATAATAATAATTATCACTATTGCAAAGTAATTGTTGATCCAATTGATAAATTAACAGCTGTATTGTGAATAGGACAACCTGTGGATTATACTACATTCTATTTGTTTCTGTTGCTCATTTCTGCACACTCAAGCAGGGACACAAAAATGAAAAAGAAAAATGACACTATTTTAGAAGAGAGGCTTAGATTGTTCTTCAACAGTATCTGGTACACAAAATATGTAAGTATTTTAACTTCTGTTAATAATCTATTAATATTTCTTATAACACACTTCACAGAAGATGCCAACATCCAAGAGTAAAATGTCATAGTGGGAAAGTTGAAAGCCAATGCATTTCAGTCATAAATATTTTCCCTAGATAGAAGTTTTCATTACAAGAAATTGCATGCAACTGGGAGAAAAGTGTCATTGTGTGTGACAAAGTTATCTGGTCCATGCTGAAAGAAGTTTTGATCACTGCACTGTGGGACACTGGTCAAATTCTCTTTTAGGAAGAAAATTTTACATATCAGCCCATATTAGTGTACATTAGGCCTAAATTGCTTCTTTAATCATTTTAGACACAGAGAAGATGCTGATTTAATGCCTTTGGTTTTGTAGCATCAAATACAATTTCTAATACTAAGATTTCCAATTACATTACCCAGGTTAATATGAGGGAGGTCTAGATTGGTTATCTTTGGATGGTAGGATTATGTATAACTTTTATCCATCATGCTTTTCTGACTTTCCAAGTCTTCTATAAGGAATATAAATATATATAAAAATATGTTTATACATGCATATTTGTATATATCTACATAGGTACATATAATTTATATGTATAAATTATAATCTGATGAAACAATAAAATCATCTTTTAAAATATTGAAGATAATATATGTTAAATGCTGACAATCATTCTTATGCTTTTTAAAGTGAGGCAAGCATATTTTCTTCCTCCTTGGAGCCTGAGACTTACTAATATCAGAGAAACTATTGAATAGTTTGAATTTGAATTTGAAACTATTGAATACAAAGCATTAAGAAAGGCTAAAGTTCAGGAAAATCTGAACAGCAATTATTTCTTCTATATCTAGCATGAATTAATACAATTCATTTGTAATTAAGAGTTAGAGATAATTTATGAACCTTTAGATATAACAGGAATTTGGGAAATGTCAAATACAATATTTTGGTTCTCATAAGACTGTTTAAATGCTAGGGAGGCAAGAGCTCTGAAAGCAAGAGAAATACATAAACTATCTTGACCAAATAATGTATTTGTTATTCTAGTCTTGGAAAGAATTCCTGTAGTGTAATTGTTAAGAACTGTGCTCTTTTCCACTTGATAGGCTGCACACAGTAAAAACACACTTGCTTGAATAAATTTTTTATCTGAAGGCTTAAGCCATGATAATTAGGCTAAGGCATTCTACATTACCCACTATTGTACTTCATAGGTAATGCTGATTCCAGTTGGCATTCACTAAGCAGGCAGAAAATTGCAGCAATTATTGAAAATTATTGGGTTTTCAACACAGTGTACTCAACTCTCTCCTCCTACCCTCTGCAACCACGTGCAAATTCCTTTTATTAGGAAAATAATAAATTATGCTTCTTCAGCACCAAGAAAACTAGATTTGTGAAAATTATGTTTTATATCTATTTTTATTGCTGTTTGTTTCAAACAAAGAATAAATATTCACTCCCCCCCCCGATTGGAATCATAGTTTTCACTTTTGGTCAATTTCCTACGTTTAACATACACCATTATTTGCCTATCCTAAAAGTTCTAACTCAAATCTTACTTCCTTTTAGAAGTCTTTCCTAATTTCCTTAGAAAAACTTTTTCTCTATCATACTTTCAAAATATTTTTGTAGCTCCATCAAGCACTTAGCCTACCTGTTAATACAGTTATATATATGTAAGCATCCCTACTATAGTTTGAACATGTGGTGGAACAGAGATATATTCATCTGTTCCTAACATCTACCTCAACAATCTGTAAATTATTGAAATTAATTGAAAAGATAAAAATATCTTAGGCTTAGTGACTCTTAAACAGGATATCGCATGCTTAATAACTCCTTCTCCTTGTTAATTCCACAAAATAATTTGTCTTTTTTTCTATTTATTTTGTTTTGGGTTAGATCAAGAATACCTGTTTAGATGACTATTACATTGAAGTAATATTAAAATATCATGCAATTGTAAATGAACTACTTTTTTTATATTTACTAAGACAAGGTATCCTTTGAAATGGCTTGGCATGTACAGTAACGATTCTAAGTAAATTTCGTCCTACTGAGTTTGACTAATCATAATCACATGCTATTTGAAACATTATACAACCTATTTATAACAATAAAATTCTCTCAGGTAAAATTAGATTTAAAAAATTGTATATAAATTAAAAATAAATAATCTTGCATTGTGACAGATTAAAATTGGTTTTTCACAAGCAAATGCTACGTTTATAATAAAAATTATTAATCCCAGAGAATGTATCTTCCAATTTATGTTACTGTCTGAGAAATGGGTAATTATATATATTAGGTCATTGATAATTCAAAGATTTTCACTGACAATATCAATCTCTTATTCTATACAATAATTTACTAAATCGCATTTTTAGAGAATCCCACTACTGCTATGCTGAACCAGAAGGAAATCTATTTTCTCTAAGTGAGCCTTTGAAATTCAGCATCATAAGCAGAAAACATTAAAAGACTTTATATGTGAAACACAGATTTGAACTATGTCTAAAAAGTTTTCTTTCAAAATTACTCACTGTTTGGTATATCAAAGAGACATCTGCACCCCCGTGTTTCTTGCAGCACTATTCACAATAGCTAAGAAATGGAATCAACCTAGGTGTCTAACAGCAGGTGAATGGATGAACTGTGGTATACATACGCAGAGGAACATTATTCAGCCATAAAATAGAATGAAATCCTGTCATTTGAAGCAAAATGGTTGGAACTGAAGCACGTGGTTGGAACTAAAGGACATTATGTTAAAATAAGCCAGGAACAGAAAGTTCAACACTGCATGTTCTGGTTCATATGTGGAAGCTGAAAAAAAAAAAAAAAAGTAGAAAGTAAAACAGTAGATACTAAAGTCTGAGAAGTAGGGAGAAGGGGAGTGATAGAGATTTGTTAAAAGATACAAAATTTCTAGACAGAATACCTAGATAGGAGGAATAAATTATAGCAGTCTAATGTACTGTAGTTAGTATTATATTACATAGTTTCAAATTGCTAGGAGGAGGATACGGAATGTTCCCAACACAAAGACATGATAAATGTATAAGATGAGAGATATGCTAATTACCCTGATCTGATCACTATATATTTATACATATTGCAAAATCACTATGTAACCCATAAATATTAATACAATTATGTGTCAATTTTTAAAACTTTAAAAGCTTATAAAAAATTAAATAAAGTTTTAAAAAATTAAAACAAAAGAAAAAAATCACTTATAGCTACATAATGACACATCACATTAGTAAGACAATTGCCAGTTTTGTCCTGAGTCTATATGGTTTCAGAAATATGAAATAGACTAAGCCCATGTGACTTAAGTATTCTGAATATTCAAATTAGGTATCTACCATGCAGCAGGTCTTGTGAGCTTACTTGAATCACAAATAAGACTTGGATTTTATCCTGGGGATATCACAATGTTAACAACAGAGTAAGATGATGTTTCCTTACTAAAAGTATGTCTACTAATGTAATCAGTTTTACCCTGGATATTCTATAAACTATAGACTCTCAATCGTTATAATCCTACAAATGACAGCTTCTTCATGTAAGTAGTAACAATGAGCAAAAGAGAAAAGAGAGCAACTTATTTCCTGTTAGTTGCAATTACTATAAAAGAAATGATGGCAGTAGAGTTCAATCTACTTACTTAATATAAGTTAAAACCTGAATCGTTACAATAAAAAATTTCAGGTAAAATTATGGTTATAACATATATCGTACATAGTAATTTTTCCAGAAGATTCTATCTTCTGATTAGACTTAATACATTCTGAACTATATTGCTTTCACATGAAAAGAAACTGTCAGAATAAGAATGCTACTTGGAAAATATATTTCTAGCTCACTATAAAATATTACTAATGCTAATTACATTTAATATTCTAAGCAAGGACTCGTGGATCCTGAAATCAATTAATTTAATTTCCACTCAGTGAGTTATTGACCAGGTAATATGAATGTAGCTTAATGATTTTTGTTATGCCAAATTGACTTATTTTCGTATCTGAAAAACACATTACAGTCTAAAGCCAAAATGATTATTTTGGGGGAAAGTCAGGATAGGACAAAAGTAGAGGGCATTGTCAGAGATTGCTAATTTAGTGCTTAGAGAAGCATAAGCCTTGCTTTTATGTGTCCAACTAGACCATGACAAGTTAATGTTATATAGCATAAACCACTGTGCAATAGACTTCGGTGGAAAGGCAGAATGGATGTAAAATCTTAATTAAAAGAGAACTCTAAACAAATTGCTTTTTCCAAAATTTGAAAAATCTGGACTACGTATGTACACACAAGTACCACATCCACCTCCATAATTTATTTTAGCATAAGCTGAATAGAAGCCTTATATTATTATGAATAATTCCTAATTATATAGGATTTACTATGATGGCTGATCCACATCACATGATTTTAAAATATACAGGCAAACTATGCATGGATCATTATTTGTGTATTCATGTAGATTTAACAAGGCAATTTATGTGATGTTTCAATATTGTTTCTTCTGAGAGAAAGTATTAATAGCACATTTCAATGCAGGAGATAGAAGAGGAAAATAGTGTTGGTTACAGTGAGGTATTTGTGTTTTGACAACTGGATATTTTTCTAATCCTATACATAAAGTTAAAGACTTTTGCTGAGATTTTACCTCATTATACAAGGGAACAAATAATACAGATATCAGTTAAGGCATCCTTCTTTAACTCAGCACGTTTGGGGGAGGGAGGGACCACTAAAGTTAAAAGACTTCAAATCAACTGTTCAGTTGGCACACATTTCGGTTTGGCCACAATAGCTAAGTTGAGACTATTGGGCGTTGGTTTCAGACTGAATCTGTGAAAGATTTGGGATTTGATTTCAGAGTTTGGTTTGAGTTCTAAATTCCTGCCTTCTAAATGCTCACTCAGTCCACAGAGTATTGCATTTCATATTAATATTTCTATAGTTATGTCCAAATATGCATTTTATAGAGAAAAGACACGAGGACTTCTTACCATGTAGGAAGCATAGGTTTCTTTTAATTAAGCCTCAAGATATCCTGAGTCAGGCCATCAACACAAGCTTTTCCATTTATGCATTGTGAAATTATGAAGAAGGAAAAAGAAATTTGTGCCTGTCTTGCTGTGCACCTCAACCTACAAAAGTTACAGCCACAGTACATAATAAGTATTTAGTTAAGACTGAAAAAACTTTATAGTGACTGGTGGAAAATGTGAACAGAAAACATGTTCTGATTGACGGCAATGTGTTGCACCTGATTAACTTAATCTTAATTAAACTTCCTCATAGGTATGTACATATAGAAAAAAACCATAGTGTATATATAGGGTTTGGTACTATCCTCAATTTCAAGGATCCACTGGCGTTTTTGGAACATTTCCCTTGCAGATAATAGGGGACTACTGGGTATACAAATAATGTATTATTTGAATTGAGCTTTAAAAATAAATTACAACAATCTAAAAATTGATTTCACTCTAGTAGGGTTTTTTTGTTTTCTTTGATGCCAGGTAATGAACTTGCAAGTACTCTGCATATGGATAATAGTAACAATCAATTTTGAGCATATTTCCCAGAAGTCACAATTGAGGATGCTAAACCCTCTGGAGGAAAAAAAAAATGGTAATGTCAAAAATAAGTCAATAAGCTATTTAATATCTATTACCAGGACACAGTATTTTTAATTTAGCATGTGGTTTACGTAGTATGACTCATTTGATTTATTTTCAAAGTATAAAATTAGAAGTACTCCCACTAATTCCCTCATTATTGAAAAATATAATCCTCATAGTCTGGTCAAGACTCTTTTAGATACATAAGATAAATCATGCCACAGAAGGCCCTTCATTGTTAAAGGCAAAGTAAAATATGCATCTCTATATTTAACCATTGAAGCAGGAAAGAAAAAAATATCTTGCTGGCTAGGCTATCAACTGTTATTAAGTGTCAAGAAGAAAATATTCTAAAATGTCATCAATAAAGCAATGGTATCTGCAAAAACAAGATATCATCATAGTTTGAAACCTCTGACACTTTAGAAGACTAAGATAATTCTCTTTATTTTTCAAATGTAACATGTAAGAAAATGAATTCCTTGTACAGAGGTTTTTATTTATATCTGGTTTAACATTTCTTCCCCAGACTGATTTGTGATACTATTGCAGTTAGCTATCTAATGAAGAATACTTTATTCTACACATATAATAAAAACATTATTTTTTGATTTTACACAGTTAATTGACCACTTTATTAATGTAATAGTCCCTTAATTTCTAGTCCCAAGAAAAGTCATAAGCGTGACTTAATACTTTCATGAAATCCTAAATATACTATTTAATTTTAATATTTGTTATTATGCCATCATCACAATATCACTGAGATAGTATAACCAAAATGAATTTATTCAAAGTATTCTAGATACATCCTGATTAGCTAGGCTATTACAATAAATTTAAGCAGTAATTCCAGGGACTGTCCAAGAGAAATGATTCAGGTTTGTTTTGGGTAAAGGTCTTGATAAAAATGGAGATCAGAGATGCAAATTACTCAGTAAGATAAAATGATACTTATTGTTCCATCTTGGTTACTTATTAGAAGAAGAGGAAAAAAGAAATCAGTACATCTTTACTGTTAGGTCAGAATTTAACGATGAATATTTTATTGAGTATTGTCCCTGAAAACAGACTCAAAATTTAGAAGTCCAAAGGGGACTTCCAGTTACTATTCCAAAAGGGAGTCAGTAAATTCTCGATCATGGATCATGACTGTATGAACTAAGTAAATGAGATTTTTGTAACTCAACTTTTGTTATTACTGATAATTGCTTTCCTAAAAGAAAAGATTATGGACATGCCTATATGGCAGAAAGGGATACTATCCTGAGGGCGACAATAGCAAAGAATAGAATAGGTGTAAGAAGCTTTACAGGGGAAGGGCAGAGGCTGGCTGAGGCTATAAGAACAGAGAGGAGAGAATAAGGAACCACCCTGAGTCTTAGAAGTTGCCTTGGGCCTGCATAATGTATTCACCCCTGTGACTCTTCAGCAAGATAGTGTCCTGTGGTTCTAATCACTGACACTGCAAGTGATTATTTGTCAGATTTGGTGTCTGTTTTATCATAAGACATTCTTCATAAAATAGGTAATTAATGAGCCCTAACTCTGAGTCAGACACTGAGGATATACTTATGAGCAAGACAAACAATCTTTCCCATGATGGTTCATTGACTCTACTGAGAAGAACAGACAAACAAGCAATTATGATGAAATTTAAAAAGCATTATGACAGGAAAAAATAAGAGGTGCCTAACCCAACTGCCTGTATCAGGGAGAGCTTCCTATTATAGAATCAGTCAGACCTAACTAGAGCTTAAATGTATCAGGAGGAGATTAGTTGAACAAAAGAAGAGAGGATGCTAAGAGTAGCCAAGCAGCCAGGATAGAGTATTTCAAATATGAATATATGTAATGATCTGGTGAGGAGAGGGAGAATGGCTCATTTGATAAGCTAAAAGAAATTCAACATTCATAGAAATCTACATAAGGGTCAGGGAGTAAAAGATCTTATTAAGAGTTTTGGCTTAACCCCGGAAGAAATGTTGTCATTGTCTTAGACTATTTTGTGCTGCTATAATAGGATACTCGAGACTGGGTATTTTATTTAAAAAAAAAAAAAGAAAGAAAGAAAGAAAGAAATTACTGGCTCACTGTTCTAGAGGCAAGGAAGTTTAAGACCAAGGCACTGGCATATGATGATGGTGGCCTTTCTGCTACATCATAATATGGTGGAAAGCATCACACGGGCAAGAAGGAGTAAGAGGAGCACAAACCCACTCATATGGTATCGGCATTAATCCATCCATGAGGGTGGTGCCCTATGACCCAAACACCTTCTGTTAGGCTCCACTTGCCAAGACCCCTCCAATGGAGATAAAGTTTCAATATATGAACTTTGGGGGACACATTTAAACCATAAGTCATTAATAGCTTTATTTTTTAATTATTTTTTGCTTAGAAGTAACACGATCATATATTTTACGTTAGGAACCTGTATGCTGTCTGTTGCTGTGTAACAAATCACCACAAACTTAGTGTTTTAAATAGCACATATTATTTATCTCACAGTTTTGTGACTGGGAGGTCAAGGCATGGCTTAGCTGGGTCCTTTGCTTAGGGTCTCACAAGTCTTCAGTCAAGTCATCTGCTAAGACTGGGTTCTCATTAGAGGCTCCACTGGGAAGCTTCCTAAGGTTGTTGGCAGAATTCATTTCCTTCTGTCTGTAGGATACACAGCAGTTTGCTTCTTCAAAGCCAGAAAGAGAGAGAGAGTCTGAAAGACAGTCTTACATAAGGTAACAACTACAGGAGTGAAATCTCATCATATTTTTATTCTATTGATTAGAAGCAAGTCACAGATCCCACCTACACTCAAGGAGACAGAATTATATAGGCATGAACACGAGGAGGTAAAAATCATGGGGATACCTTCAATTCTACCCACCAGACAGACTCTCATTTAATTGGAGGGAGAAAATGAAGAGATGAAGTCAAGAGGTTCAGTTGATACTAACCTACACTAAGGGCACTTGGAAACAGTTTGTCAGATTCCTGAAATGTCTAGCATGTAAAATGGATAGAATTTAGTAATTGGATTTGGGGATTGAATAAAAGGGAGAGATATAAGATGATGCCCAAATTACAAATCCAGGCAACTAGATGAGTGGTGATCACAGAGATATGAAATTCAAGAGGAGGAAGAGGTTTTGAAGGTCTTCGTGGTAAGTTCAGTTTAACATTTTGAATTTGAATTTTAAACATAGTAAATTTCAGATAACTATAGGGTACTTAAGAGGTAATTCTATAGGAAGTTGGGAATCTTGAAATAACAGATAAGGTAAAACAATTTATTATTTTAAAAAATTATTACAGTTGCATATGCTTGCAGAGAGTGGTAATAATTTGTCTCCAACAGAGATGATTTCTTTAGCAGGCAAATGCCTTGGTCTCAGTAATTAGCTGAGAAAGGCAAGGACTATTAGACATAGTCAAATAGGCACTATTTAGATGAAAATGAAATTTTTTAAATTAAATGTCTGTGGATGACAAATAACAAGAGCTTTGGAGTTGTCTGCTTGTACCTAGGGAAGGGAGAAAAGTCCTGGAATAGATAAGAAAAAAAGGTCTAGAAATTGAAAACTCCCAGCAATATAATTGGGAGCTATAGTCTATAGAAGGACATGATGTATTAAAAATTCCTTAGGAAAAATATTGGAGTATCTGTACCGTGTTACTTTTCATGTTAAAAGTTTTAATTGATTTCTTTTACTGCGAAAACTTTACCAAAAGCATGTTTTAAATATTAGCCTTGTTTTAACAGTGTTTTATGTAATAGACATTAGAAAGAACTCTATCTTTCACACATGGGGAGAAAAAAGAAAATCTTCAAAGACAAAAACAACGTTTGGACTAGACAACAGAGAATTTTTTTTTAAGCTCTTAAAAGAAAGGGTAACTCAGAAAAGTGGAGATCGGAGGAAAAGCAAGCAGCAGACATTTGCACATGTGTAATCAGTATCAACTGCCATACAACTGCCTCCTGGCCAGTAGTATTTATAAAACACAACTGATATAAGATTTTGGTGAAGATGTGAAAAAATATGTTTTAAAATCAGTTAATTTGGTAAACAGTAATCTGATCTGCTTACCACCGGAAAGGATAGGAGCAGAAAGAGCTGCTTGGCACTTCCTTGCCCACTCCACTCTTTGGTACAGCTCCCACGATTCTCAACTTCCTGCTGCTCCTTTGGGCAAAGGCAACAGAACTAGCCATGCACCTCATATCCTGTTAAGAGATGCCAGAGGAGTGCTAGGAGTGTATCGCATACTTCCTCTGCAAAATGAATGGAGAAATTTGGAAAGCCAGGGATTTATAAACATTCAGAGGCTTTCTAATTAAATGCACTTCTCACTCTCATTGCCATAATCAGAGGAAATCTTGCATAAATGATTTACTCTAATCATTCAGGAATAGCTGAAGGTAGAAAGGTAAGTTAGGAAACCTGCATTTTAATTACTTTTGCAATTTTGTTTTTATTAAATAGAATGAGAAGCTCAGAGGTTTCCAAAAGGAGCAGCAAGGTAGAACAGAGCGTGGCTCTAAGTAGTCCCTTAGAGTAAATGCTTTAGAGTAAATGAGGAGGACAAACTGGAATCAATGTGGCATTTCCTGTTCTTAGTCAAATCCCAATGATTACACAAACCATAAAAAAGAAGCCACGTGGCACAAGTTTGAGATTAGATCCTATACCATGAATGATCTCAATTTTTGCCATTCCGTATGATCTATAATCCTTAATTACATGAGCTTGTATAATTTTTAAAAATGAAGATATTAACCTACTAAGAGAAGTATAAACAGATGCATATTTTTTAAATATAGGAAAAAGAAAATAAAGGAGGAAGTCTCAAACGAAATGGACTTCCAGTTCACTCTAAGGTATACACAGCTATACACTCAATAGCTGAAGAAAATGGCCTCTTTCCTCTTCTCCCCACATCACATTCCAAATATCTACCAATGGTAGATCTATCATTTTGAAAGAAAAACATTATGGGCTGAATTAAGTTCTCCAAAATTTATATGGTGAATCCCCCAGTACCTCCGAATGTGACTGTACTTGGAGACAGAGCCTTCAAAGAGGTAATTTAACATATTAACTGTCATGTGTGTGAGCCCCAGGTCTTGTGAAACATGTACCTCACACATCTCTTCACTTTGGAAGCCTCAAGAACTATTTTCTAATTTGCATATATATGACTCACAGAAAACAAAAAACAACAATTTTTTCATTAAATTACAAAGGATCCTTTTGTTTTTGAAGCTTTTACTCTATTTCTGTAATAAAACATGGTGGCCTCAAGGAAAAACTTCTTTTTCTGGTGTGGCAGTGAATGTGTTAAATGAAGACATTAGGGTGGGCCCTAATCCAATATGACTTGTGTTTTTATAAGAAGAGGTTAGAACACAGGCACAGATGGAAGTCCACACACAAAGACACAGAGTTTTGTCTACAAGCTAAAGAGAAAGGCCTCAGAAGAAAACAACCATGCTGACACCTTAATCTTTTACCTCCAGCCTTAAGGTTATGAGAAAATGAATTTCTACTGTTTAAGCCATGCAGTCTGTGGTACTTATCACGGCAGCCCTAGCAAACTATTGCAAAGACTAAGTTAAAAACTATGGCTATGGGCCAGATACACTGGCCCATGCCTGTCATCCTAGAACTCTTGGAGGCTGAGGTGGGAGGATCACTTGAGATCACGAGTTTGAGACCAGCGTGAGTAAAAGTGAGATCCTGTCTCTACTATAAACGAAAAAAATTAGGTGGGTATGGTGGTGCGTGCCTGTAGTCCCAGCTACTTAGGAGGCTGAGGCAGGAGGATCGCTTGAGCTCTGGAGTTTGAGGCTGCAGTAAGTTATGATGATGCCACCGCCCTCTACCCAGGACGACAGAGCGAGGCTCTGTCAAAAAAAAAAAAAAAAAATTATGGCCACGATCCAAACAATATCTTTGTAGATCAGAAGAACAGAAACGTAAATTAATAAACATGACTGGAGTCACATGCAGGCTGGGAGAAGCAAGCAGAAACACCAGGTGTTTGGCTGCCTAGGAGTAAAGTGGACTAACGCTGCTACACAGGTGCAGGCACTAGACTCTACTCACTGCTTAAAACTAGAGGCCAGGGTATAATTTCCTTTTTACAAAAAACAAACAAAATCCTAACAATAGCTACGGAGCTATCTTTTGTTGTTTCCATTGCTATTTTTTAAGAAAAAGTGGTTAAACCTAAGAAGATGGGAGATCACAAAGCCCTTCCATTAGAAAATGAGCCAAGCCACCTGTTGACTTGGTAAAAAATCTGTTAGTTCCAAAAAATCACCCAGGGCAGAAGTCAGCTAGAAAGAGCAATTTATGACTTTACCAGGAAATACATACAAATACCTCAGAAATAAAAACTCTGTACCATCCCCAAAGCTTTTTAAAGGGTATGACTCACAAGTTACTCGTCAATCCACTTGTTCTAAGAATATCTATTAAAGAAAATACTGGTCTCCCATTTTATTGCTTCAATTTCTCTTCTCTCACTGACATTGCTCGTAAGTTATCTTGCAGACATAGGTATACAATTTAAAATATTCAGTTAGTTGAGTGACTAGTTTCAGAGTTACTCTAAAAAACTATCATCTATAATTGAAATAGGACACTGAAAGCAAAATAAAGGAAAATAAATATAAATACGAGTTCTAATACACAACTGACAAACACAGAAGCCAAATTACACTAATCGACTAATAAGCAGAAATGTGTGTCAGTAATTCATTCTATTAATAATTGTACAAAAGCTCTCCATTCAAAACATCTAGCACATCCTTCACATGGCAAAGTGACAGTTTCATATAAAAAACAGAAAAAAATCAAAATTAACGATGTACCACGTGTTTAAAGAGTTCTGAGAATAGAGCAATTATCAACAAAGCTGGTGAGCTTTGAAAAACAATAAAAACAAGAGCCCTTTTGGTTTCTTACTGTACAATTGCCTTTTCAGAGGACTGGAACTGCCATAAAATAATTCATCTACCCCAAAAGCGGGGAAGTTCCAAAAGGACCTCAAGGGTAGAGTATAAGAATATCAATATTCTATGTCATGTATAATATACAATATTTAGACTTTAATGAAACTGGATTATAGTGGTCTTAAATAGACTGGTTAACAAAATTGTAATGCCATAGGCCTATTCTTTGTAGATATACACCCCACCTCCCCACCCCGCAAAAGGAAAAAGATACATTTAAAAGGATCTTACTTTTAATAAATGTCTGTAAGAGAGTTAAGCTTTCTTGGCTCTCAGTACCATAGGTCTCATCACAAAACCAGGATTTTATGACTTAATTCCATACTCTGAGAAGTCTGACTCAATGCACATATAAGGAAAGTGAAGTAGGCTTCACTGCTAAGCATTTTTGTTTTCCAAAGACTGAGTCGTTTGTTGATGTGTTCCATTTTCTCCATTTGTTAGGTGGTTTTAAGAGTGTGGACGCATACACACCTGCATCCAATTTGAGCAACACAAACACATGGCTTAGCTGGCAAAAGTAGTCAGAAACACTAGAATGCATAGAAGGGTTTTTCTCATTGATGCCAGTTGCCGATTTTTACTGTCTCCTTTTTGAGGCTGAAGAATACTTAAGATTACAGAGCAAGGCAGACAAGTTGTGTTTTGTTTTGGGGGGCTTTTTTGTTGACAAGTCCAAATAACCTGAAGATGGCAATGACAATAATCTATTTCTTCCATCCATCTTCATTAATCTTTAAATGTTAAATTAAATGACTCAGATTTTAAAATAGACTTATGTGGTAGATATGTGCTAGTTAGCTCTTATTTTACAATAGATGAACTAATGCAGAGTGGATTAATTGCTTTACCAGGGTATATATATAAACCCTGTGTTCGAATCACACCTAGAATCTAGAACTTGTGGATTTTAGGAGTTAAGAGTCACTTATAATTCTTTCTTCCAGCACTTTTACTTGAAAACACTATAGCAATTACATGTAAAGCTCTCAAGTATATTGTCTTAGAGATAAGCTTGTTAGATATTCTTGGTAAAAATTCTGCTACCTTATTATGTTATCAAAACTTTATTCTTCAATATTTCATAAGTCAACTGGAATAGCTAAAAATTTAGGGCTATGAAGAAAAATGTTCAGCATGTCTTTTTCAAACAAAAGGAAAGCTTCTACTTCACCTCTAGTAAGTATAAATTAATATTTGGAAAATGTGTGCCTTTAAGTTGGGAGATGATAACTACAGATAATATTTGTGAAATAAGGCAATATCCTGTAACTATCCATTACTGATAAGAGTTCACAATTCATTGTAATTCAATTCAACCCATTTCTGGAGTGTCAAGCTCTGCCTGAATCCCCTATGGGATATAACAAATGTCATCCTCTTAAGCATTAAAGAAATAGTTTTACAATAAATTGCAGAATTTCAAGCAAATAAAAAAAATCGTGTGACTTCTACATGGTTTTATTTTAGAGCATCTTTAACTTCTAGGACCTTAAGTCTTTCATGGTCTGGCTATGTAGCTGATATGTCTGTGATAACATTTTTATTTTACTTAAACTATGAAATAAAGTGGCCTATGATTTTTTTCACAGCTTCCTAACTTTCTCATGATTCTAGTAAAAGGTAACCACAATTATCATCTATTTAAATTTCAACATAAAAATTGTTTTACCTTTTGGAAAAATAGACGATACTGCCTTAGTCTGATAGCGTAATAATAGGGAGACAGTAAAATCCATTGTTAGTCTCTCTGATGAGAACAGAATAGAATCAGCTGGCTTGGGTTCATTCTGGATTTCATCATAAATAACCTATAAGTCACATTCTCTAAGCCTGTTTCCTCCACTACAAAAGAGAAAAGTATTTCACAGAATTATTATGAAGATCAAGTGAAAGAATAGATAAGAAGCATTTAGGACTCTTTCTGGCATACGTTTTTATATATAAGCTGCCTATAAAAATATATACACATCCCCTTCCATCCTCAAATGCATTCTTCAAACTCCCCTAAAACCCACTTTACACCGTAAGAACTTATGAAGTCCCTACTGACATGATTCTAGAAATCATAAGGATGGAAAATAAATATTATTTGTCTTCCAATATTATTGGAATATTATTCCAATATCTTCTTCAATATTATTGAAGAAGATATACACACATAAAGTATTTAGAGAATACCATTAATATCATTAAAATTTACCAGATATGGTGAGGAAAAGTGATCATTCAGGAAAAAACTGGAAGTTTGCTGGAAATTCTAAGAAAGAATTGGCTAGACACTTGAGAGACAGCTTTGTTCTTCAATCTCATGTCACCACAGGCCTGAATTCCTTCACTTCTAGGTTAGTATTACCTTTGCTCTGCCCTCTAAAATCCCTTGTGATCTCCAGAAACTTGAGTTCCCTTCTATCATTTCTCTGCTTAAGAACCTACAAAGCTTCTGTTACCTAGGCCCACATAAACTTCTCTGCCTTGTTCTCAAGTCTCTCCAAAACATCTTCTGGGCACCTCCACTTGAGTCACAGGCCATCCACACAGACCAATCTATTCCCATATCTCCCCTTCATTTTCTTTAGAGAAATGTTCTCCCATTAGTGTTGCTCCTTTTGATACCTCTTGTATGTCAAGGGTCTAGCTTCATTATCTTTCTCTCCTCAACTTGACTAAAACCAGAAACTATGGCATCCTTGCAGTGTCTGGTGGTTCCAGGGGTGCCAACCAGCAGATTGTACAGGAACAATGCTCCACTGAGGGGGGGCAGTAGGGAGGAGCCCTCTATACTCATCTATCTCTTATATGACCTGTCAGAGAAAGGGATGTTTATAAGCAAGAGATATGCATTTAAAATATTTAATCAAATATGAAGCAAATCAAAATGTAACTAAAATCAAACAGGAAAGAAACACATAAGACTCTTAAGTAGAATATAAATGGCATGATAGTCTATAATTACATGATTGTTGAATGATGGGATATTTAAATGACTTTATACATTACCTTAGACTTTCTGAACATTGGTAATATATTCAGCTATCTATAATGAATGTCATCTTTTTAGATAATTAACAATTTTCACATAAAAAACTAGCTGCAATTTATGGTTATTGAAATAAATACCAGCAGTAATCTAGAGCCATTGAAACTTATTGCATCCTTTAAACATTCTTAGTTGTGTAGAAATTGAACATACTCCTTATTAAAGAATGCATGTACATAGTGAAGATAACAATCTATTATAATGGTTAAGAAAATTTGAAATAAGAGCATAAGATCTTTTGAGAAAACTAAATAGCATAAATTTATGTTTTTCTTCTTTGGAAAATAATTTTGCTAATACAGCTAAGTGGCTAGAAATAGAATTTTGGATTATGTCATGAATAATAAGAGCCAAAGTTCATTCATTTTATTATTTATTCAATAAGAATTGTGTATGATGTACTATATCATATTAATATATTTATAAAGAGGCAAGTAATAATTTTATTGAATGAAAAGGTGACCCAGTTATTAATTAGAACTAAACCAATTTAAATTAAATGGGTTGAAATTAGAACATAATAAACCAAAATATGGGAAGAGATTCAAACAGTACAGGAACACTTCTCAAAACAAATTGCACGCAGGGAAATGAAAACTGTGTTTCAAATCATCTTATGTGGTATATACTCGTGTGATTCACTGAATATTATAACTAATCTCCTAGCTGTGTGCATGTCTAATTACTTGCTAATTAAAGCAAAAACAAACAACAAAAATACAACACATTTTGGAGATGGCCTAAACTTAAAATAACAGTTCCATTTCTAACAATGATGTGACAATTACATTCTTAGTTTCATCGGTGATGTATGGTGTCCCGTGTGCTCAAATAAAAGAGTACATTAATAAGAAACGTGCCACCCCTGAACTGGCAGTGGAGAGATGGGACAACTGACTTAGCATCAGCCTGTAGCCAGATACAGAACCAATGAAATTTGCTGAAGTGGCTCTCAGTCACAGCTCTATTGACAACCTCAGGGGCAATCCAGTAAAGGTTTATCTTTAATGTACTTCTTTTTTATGGTAAAGAATGTTTCAATTCTGCAAAGAAAAATGATTCTCATGATAAAAAAAAATAAACCAAATTGACCTAAATTTGGAGAGGCAAAAAGTACTAACAGCAGGTAAACTAAATTCATCATAATCTGTAAGATGCCAAGATAGACCCTAGAGAAAATATTAATACAAAGTTGACTGACACTCAAATTCCTATCCACATTGCAGTAAAGAGTCACATTTCGGAAACAGTAACTATAATTTAAACCACAATATGATAAATAGTACTGAGGAATACAAAGTGTTAAAGAAAAACAATAGAAAACACTTATTACTGTTTAGGAAATGTGAGGGGTCTATTTGTTAATCGCCTTGTCATCAATCCATTGGAAAGTGAGGGAGTCCCACCGTAGGGTTATGGGGATGTCCAAACACACATTATCTAATGCTGGATAGATGAGATCAACACCAGGCTCATAGTCACATACACCCACAGCCTAGGGGAGGGTGATGCTGCATGCCATCAAGAGATACACGATAGCTGTACTCAGGGACAGAGTGGACAAGCAGTGGCTGTGGGAGGTAGGCTTTGTAGTACCAAGAGGGTAAGATGACACATGGTTCCTGTGGGAGAATGTGATTGGGTTATTTTAATCATTTTACAAGCTGGCCAATATCTGAAACCCAGGGATTTGGGAGAACTGCACCTGGTCCCTTTGATAAAGAGGGCTGTTTGGCCAAGAGACCGTATCTGCAGGAGCAGAACTTGCAATTAGACTATGTGAGGCTCTCTTGGTTTTACCAGATGTCAAGACAGTATATAATATTTGACTTTACTTTTTGGCCTTCCCTCATTATCTAGGGGGAGAATCAGAGAAGCTTTATTCAGGAGGTTAGATTTGAATTCTTAAATTGGATTTTGTTGAATGCAAGATGATGATAAACTATCTTAATGAAATGCATGAGAATGGGAAGAGTTGGCAATGTTCAAAAAAGTTAATTTAAAATGAATGTGCATTTTATCCTTTTGCAAGAGACCCTAACATTCTGTGTATTCTAATTTCAGTAGATGTGTTGCTTATACAAAAGTCTTCTTTTCATGAAATATAAAGTGTAAGATAGGAGATAAAATCATATGTGACTTAATGCCAACATTTGAACTTCAGTGAAAGCATTTATGAAGACAAAATAATTTACTGAGAAGTATGAAATATAGGCTGATGTCTGATTATAATAACTTGATAAAAATTCTTTTAGTCATGGCCGTCTCTTTTAACTGAACACCACGTCTTCATAATTATGGAAACTTTGTGGATCAGACCTAAAAGCATGAAATTTTAGAGCTGCAAACCACATTTATTCCAATCACCCTCTTACCAAAGGATTTTGACTTGTAGATCATTCCAGTAGCACAAACTGCACAGCTTTGTGAGGCAATCCCTTTTATCCTTAGATGCCACACTGTGTCCTGTATTGAACCAGAATGTTCCTTTTTACAATTGCCATCTATTGATTCCAAGAGCAGCATTTGAACCAGTGTGCAAAGTATAGTCTGTTCTATACATGATTAAGAAACTGAAAAATGACTCTGGGAGCCTACAGCTGGGCCATGATGTTCCTAGCTGAACATAAACATGATCACAGGATATAAGCAATATAAACAATTATCAAACAAAGCACACATGACTGATGCAACAAGGCAGAGACAATGCCACTCAGTGGCCATGTCTGAAATAAGATAAACACTCTGCAACTACAAGACTAAGTAAACATTAGCCCTAACTAACATAACTTCTGCTTCTTTACCAAAGACAATTCTAACCCTACTTCAGTACTCTCCTCCTCCTAGATAAAAATTATCAAAATACCCAATTACTAGATTGTTCCCACTCCAGACAGCACTCAATCCAGAATGACCTCAACATCCTTTAACCTCTAGGATCACGCAAAATAGTCCCAAATCTCGTAAGACTCTCCTTACTGCCTCTTACCATGACACCACACAGTTCCAATGATGTGCACTGTCTTTTGCTGTAGAACCTTCTTTAATTACAAATGTATTCTTGGTGGTCTTTGACTGGTGGTTTGACATCACATTATAGTACCTGCTTCTCTCTGGGAGTCAGGAGACTTGGGTTCTAGTCCAAGTTCTGACCCCAATTAAATGCTAAACCTTGGGTAAGTCACTAAACCTCTTTAGCCTCAGTTTTTACAAATTAAAAACGAGAAGATTAAATTGATGATTTCTGACCTTTGAGGTTTTGAACTACAGTGATCCTGAGTTATGACACAGGATCATTGAGTCCTATATATGGACATATGGATTTCTTTGATAAATATTAATAAAAATACTACTTTTATTAGAGGACATTTAAAAGGTTTAGACTTTAAAAAAAATTTTATATTTGGGTTTGAGGACCACTGGACTGCTTTTTAAAGTTCATGTAGTTAAAACCTTCCCAGTGAACACATCAGCACTGATATAGCTGTCATAAATTCTCTTTTATCACCTTGAGAAGTAAAGAGAAGGTAAGGAAGATTCTACAGAATTTCCATCAGTGGGGTGTAGGTTAAAGTGTCACTAGCAGTCTGAGTACCTATCACAAAACATAAATCAACTCGAGAACAAACTGTAATGATGTGATGCCCATAGGAGTTTGAGACACTGGAAGAATGCACACTGTACAGAACTTTACTTATTTCTCTGTTATGCCTGGGGATGAGAACTACTGAGACTAATGGGTGAAAGAGTTATGAGGTTACATGCAAAATTCTACCTTGGATTGCTAACAAAGAGAAGTGTCCCTCAGAAAAGTTCATGCAGAATAATACTGAATTGTTAGGTTTCCTGATTATAGACATTTTTAAAAAATCATTAAGATTTAGAATTCTAAAAATCCCAATTTTAGCCTTGAATTAACCTTCACACACAATGCCTTATTTTTCTCCAGACTCTCAAGCTTTCAGCCATCAATTTTTTGTGTACTATATTATGAACCTAAGATTTGTCTCCTGAATGCAGTTTTTGTGCTATATTTAGCAAAACGGATGCTTCCTGTTCTTCCTCTATAGATATTCCTCAATGACTGCAGTCTTTACTCATTGACACTATGAATATAGTCTTTCTTCACACACAGCATTAGAAAAAGCCTCCTATTCTCTTAGGGTAAATGGAAATTTATTTGATTTATGTGAATTTATTAAAGTAAAGAGAACTTGAATACAAGCATCTGCCTTTAGACCATTATGAGTTTACCCTGATTATTGTCAACCATTTAAGTTTCCTTGCAAAGGAACCTATCCTGGTCATAACCTTGATTTAAAACAAAATATTTACTATTTTAACTGTTTCAGTGTAAATATCATGTTTAAATTTTAAATTTTAATATCTATTCATACTGATTTCTTAAAAGTTCAAGAAGTAAGCCTGAGGTTAAGCCTACTTCTGTACTGAATTTATAGGTCATTTTTTTTTTCAAGACATTATAGCAAGGTTTAATGAATTGATATTCACACAGTATTTTGAGGCTTCAGAAAAAATATTAAATATTTAATTGACTACTTCAAAGACCAAATTAAATTAGTTTATTAGCTTGAATATCATATGTAGATACATATATGTGTGTACTTATTTGTGCATGTATAACATTGAAAAATATGCACTGAATTGCAACCTGACACGAAGCCTACCAGAAACTTCAATTCAATCATATGTATATGTAAATTGATCTTATTCTTGACACTTATGCTCGGCACTGTTCTTAGAATTTATTAACAGAAAAAACAGATGAATAAATGCCCCTCCTCTCCCATTAACATCACTTTCTTTCCCTTCAATTTCACGGTTATACAAAGTTTGTTTCATAAATGTTTTCTAAAGCTATGCGCCTTTTACTTCTCTCATTATTTTACTGAAATTGTTTGAAGTTCACTACCAACATTCTAGTTACGGAATTCAAAGGTTTTTTATCGTTACTTGTCATACTATATCCACTGGACTAGCTGGAATGATTTACTATTACCTTCTTTAAAAGTCTCTTGTCTCTTAATATGATATCTGTTCTCAAGTTGTCATAACAAATTAATAGTTTTCTCAACTTTTGCTCTTAGCTTACTGTCTTCTGAATGTAACATTTTCCCACTTGTGTGTATTTATATTCTCTACTTTTCTACCCTTTTTCCCTTAAAAGGAGGCACCTGCCATAACCACATATCCTGATCACGCAAATCTATTTCTGCAACAACAATCTCCCTTTGGGATTTTTGTTCATTTCCCACTGCTAATCCATCCCTTCACTTGGATGGTTTCCCCACATCTCAAATTTTATTTATCCAGACTAAATTCATCATTTTCACTGTCGAATTTGATGTTTTATGACTTATAAACACTTTTGTTAATGGTACTACGATCACCAGAATTATACTCAGGCTTAAAAACTATCATCTTAGACTACAAAACCATATCCATTGGATCTCAAATCTGTAGAATTCAAACTTTCTGACTTCAGCATCTGTTCACTATTCTTCCCTTTTACTTCTATTATAATATCTTCATAAAGGCTCATGGTGCATAATTTAACATGGTGTGTTGCAACAGCCTCCTGGTCCACTCCCAATCTATGCCTCACACTGACAGAGGGGCGGGCAATCTTCCTGTTGCGTAATTCTAATCAGCCTCTCCCACTACTAAAAACTGTCATTGACGTACATTTACCGAGTAACGTATGGACTCCATTGACAGTCTTCCTTGACATAATGTTAAACTACTTTTTTTAGTTTCCAATATTGTTCACAACTACCTTTTTCAAATACCCCACATAACAACCTAATGATACTAGGTGTTCTCTGAATAAGTCCTGTGCTTTTCTAACTCTACATTTCTTCCTATGAAATTAAAGTACAATGGGTAGAGTTAAAATTGGAAGAAATTATCTCTGTTTTAGACACAAATGCTAAAAAAATCTACAACAGCTGACTGCTATGCCTTCTGTTAATGAGTCTAATAACTTGATTCTATTTTAGATCAAATGCATAGTATACCAGTTCCCATTACAACATATACTGTGTAACAAATTATCACAAATTTACCAACTTAAAACAGCACAAATGTATTACCTGATAGTTTCCATAGGTCAGAATCCAAGTACAGCACGGCCAGAGTCTCTACTTAGGGTCTCACTATGGTGAAATGAAGATGTTGGTCAGGGCTAAAATTTTCACCAGAGTCTTGGAGTCCTCTTCTACGCTTACTGTGTTTTGGCAGAATTCATTTCTTGTGGTTGTAGGACTAAAGTCCCTATTTTTTTTTTCCTTAGCTGTTGGCCAGGGACTACTCTCTTCTCCTAGATGTCTCCTGCAGTTCCTTGCCAAGTAGCCCCCATATGCCATTTAGAGCACGGATTCTGGCTTTCTCATGCCAGCTAAAGTGTATCTCTCTGACTTCCTTTGCAATCAACTAGAGTGAACCCTGTTTTTTAAAGATCTCGTGTGATTAGATCAGGCCCACATGGGCAATCACTCCATATTAATGTCAGCTGATTTGGGGCATTAATTACATTGACACAAACAATTCACAGCAGTTTCTAGTTAGTGTTTAATTGAAAAACAGGTAGAAGCTGTGTATATATCGGAGGCTTGGAATCTTAGGCAGCCATTTAGAATTCTGTCTACCACACGTGCCTACTCTTTTTTTCAATACTGTTGACATATTTTGCTATTATGAGCTAATAGTTTCCTTCAGAAGCAGTCAAACCTGTTAACTAGTTACTAGCAAAAGGGACAGCAAGAAAAATTGTGGACTTTGGCTCCATATTCCACAAATTTTAAGTAGCAATACTAATAATACTGCATCTAATAATTCAAGTCAGTGTAGAAGTATATGTTTCTACAAACTTATTTTGGTAACACCATTACTCTATTTTTCAAAAGAAAATTGCCATGTGTAAGGGAAATTGCATTTGTATAGGCAACAGGTTTCTTAGGCCAAACTAAGACGACTGCCGCAGTGTTTTTTTCGGGCCAAGGCCCCCCCAGTTAGCTGACCGTCTGGGGAAGCGTGAGTCAGCACACTCATGTAACCAAGGTGTTCTCTCCTGTGTGAACCCATGTGATCGTGCTTTTCCATGGCATGTTGCCACTGTTGTTCAGAGCCATATATAGGCACTCGCCATGTTCTTGGCCACGCTTTTCACCACTGCTTTATCGCCCTATGATAAAGAGCATGTCTCACCTGTCTGCTGTCACTCGCCTTTTCTTCCAATTCCCAAAGCCTGAGCTGCAGCGCTCGCTAGCCACAGAGCATCTTCCTCCCACTTGGCATAGTCTGGCAGGATCCAGAGGGCTAAGTGTCCCCTCCACTCCAGCAGGGGAGGACATGTGGCCTCCTATGGGCTGGTGGCAGCGGTCCTCATGTTGTGGGCCCCTGCCACAGGGTGGGAGCAGGTGGAATATACACCTGCTGCCCTGGAAAAGGCCTTGAAGGCCTTGGAGGAGTCTCTGCAGCCAAAGGAGCAAGCAGCCGCTGGTCGGGTGGGCTGGCTCTTCCTTACAGCCCTCCTGGAGCATAAAGATGCCCTGCAGCCAAGAAGCCCAGGCAAGGGAGTTACAAGAGATAGAGGAAAATTCGGAACTCTGCCTGCAGGAGTTGGAAAAAGAGTTAAGGAGTGGTCCAAACCTGGATGCTGAGGAAACTGCCAGCATGCAGGAGACTGAGGGCAGGGCCCCTCTGCTGAGAGCCCACCTGGTCGTAAAACAGAGAGTGGAGCATGCGCAACCCATGAGGCCGGGAGGTGCCACAGGGCGCGCCTGCAGTAATGGAGCTTATCTCATACTCTGCCTACACCCCACAGAGCTGCGGGAGCTGGGGAAACAGTGCAGGCCGCATCCTGGGGAGACTGTGTCTGCCTGGTTGCTGCACTTATGGGATGAAGGGATGAACAACGTCCTGTGCTCCCCAAGGGAGATGGAGCAATTGGCATCCGTAACTACACATCCTTCCCTCAGGCAGAGACTACAGACAAGTGGTCGCCATGGCGAGGGCCGCCACTCCTTGCTTGAATGGCTTATGGCTGCCGCCGCACCAGTCTGGAAGGACACCAGAGAACTACCCGAAACTGTGAGTGGACTTCATACACGGACTTAATTCAGATTCTTAGGGGGTGAGAATGCGCCAAGCCATTTTTATAGTAGATAACTGGCGGGCCGACAAGGAGCACTTCACTGCCCGCATGCTCCACCTAGTCTTAGCCGCAGCTCCCCCGTTCGTTTGGCTCGCTGGGATCTGTGCTCACTGCCTGTGTGGGGAAGCGGATACATGAGGTCACCACTGCCATGGCGGTTCTGGGAGATGCCGAAGAGCAGAAAGAGGGGAAGGGACGAGTATGTATGCTACAAGGACTCAAGAAAGGCCCTCCAGCTCAAAGTCCCCTGCAGAAGGCAGAAAAAGGGGCCCAGAAGGCATCTCGAACCCAGATGTGGCTCGACCTCCTACTAGTAGGAGTAGATAAAGACACGATAGATAAACAGCCTAATGAGGTATTGCTGTCTTTGTGGACTCAGCTGGCTCCCCGTAAGCAATTCATGAACACACACACCCAAGAGGCGGGGAGCTGAGATGCCAGCCAAAGAGACCTGCAATGTGCGGCTGCAAGATTTTATGGTTGAAACCCCCATCTTTGATATAGACTAGGGGTTAGGTCAAGGCATCCAGTTAGAGCGCATTGGCATTCTATGAGCCAACTATGGAGCTAGGTGTTTCAACATATATGAATAATTACAGCAGTTAATACTTAAGCAATCCCATAAAGTTAATTGACCCTATTTTATATATGGAAAAGATGAAGCTCAGAGAAGTTAAGAAACTAAGTAAAGGTTGCATAGATAAAAGTATGTGGCCAAGTATGGCAGGGCAAATGCTAAGAAGCTTCCCAGTAATCCACAAGCTTGAACCTGTGACTGCCTTGTCACCAATAGAATGTGGCAAAGGTTATGGGACATCACTCCTGGATTATGTTATGGTATATGGGAAAAGGTAAAGAAATTGGGCAGATATAATTAAGATCTCTATCAGTTGCCTTTAAGTTAATCACAAGGGAGAGTACCTTGGATGGATATGACCTAATCATGCTAGAAGTAAGAGACAAGAAGCAGGAGCTCTCCTGTTGTTCTAAAGGAGCAAAATGCCTCATGTAGAGAGGGCCATGTGACAAAGAACTTCAGTCCTATGACCATGAGGAACAGAATTCTGCCAACAACCAGTAAACTTGGAAAATGACCTGAAGCTGACAATGACATTGCCATCCTGGTCCACACCTTGACATCAGCCTCCTGAATCCCTGATTAGGGGACCTGGTTAAACTATGCTCCGATGTCTGACACACAGAAACTGTGAGATAATAAATGTTGTTTTAAGCCCCTGAATTTGTGACAATTTGCTGTGAAATGATAGAAATCTTATATACCAGATATGACTCACTTAGAATCCTAAAATGTTTCCATTATATTGTTTTCATATTTCCTTATGACACATGGCCAGTGCTGTAGTTGTCTAACAACAGCTATTCTCCCACCATTCTTTCTTGCTAGCATAACATTTTCCCAGTTTCCCTGGCAGGTAAGGCATGGAAAAGTGAATACATTCAAGTCAGTAAGACATAAAGAGAAGTAATTTGGGAGGTTTCAGGAAAAGATTTTTGTTCTTGATAAAGAGGAGAACCATGTGAGGAGAAGCACCATTTTCTCCTTCCTACCTTTGATGTGATTGTGTGAGGATTCAATTGTTTGAAAGTGCAAACCATATTGTGTCTATGAAGGGAACACCAAAGACTGGCAGAGATGTTAAATTGCAGCTCAGCCAGCACCAAGCTGCTTATAAGCAACACATATAGTGAAAACAAATCTCTAATGTTTTAGCCTCTTGTGACAGTAGACATAGTAAAGACTAGATGGTAGGTCATACCGGCAGCTGGAAGTATCTTTATTAGAGTCCTACAGAGAAACAGAACATATATATATATATACATATATATATATATGCAGAGAGAGAGAGAGAGAGAGAGAATGTGTGTGTATATAAGAAATTTATTTTAAGGAATCTGTTCATGTGATTATAGAGGCTTGGCAAATTCCCTATCTGATGGCAGAGACTGGCAGGCTAGAGACTCAGGATAGAGTTACTAAGTTTGAGTTCGAAGGCAGTCTGCTGCAGAAATAGGAAGAACTGCTGTTGCAGATGAAGTCCAATGGTAGTCTGCTAAAGAATTCCCTCTTGACCAAGGGAGGTCAGCCTTTTAGTTTCAGGTCTTCAACTAATTGGATGAGGCTCACCCACATTAGGGAAGTCAACCTTCTTTGTTCAAAGTCCCACCAATGTAAATGTAAATCTCATCCAAAAACAACATCATAGAAACATTCAGAATAGTATTTGACCCAAATATCTGGGCACCATGGCTCAGACAAGTTGACCAACATGGCATACCAACTGATAGAGGGAAAAAAAATATGTGTTGTATGTTTTATCATGATGATAATTCTACATACTGCATGAGGAAAGAAAATTTAGCTTTCATAATAAAAACAACTGTCATTCATTAGTGCCAATCTGTGCCGAGTGTTATCACAGACACTTTTCATAAATTATTTAATTCACATGTCAATTTTGTAAGGGATTAAAAACTTTTTCTTTATTCGGCAATGATTTAGCACTTACAACATATGAGAAATGGTTTGGAGGCCATGTGTGTAACAGTAACCCAAAGTTCCAGCCCTATATTCTAGTGAGGGAGGTTAAACAATAAACCAATACACAAATAAATATGTAGCATAATAATAACTACTGATTAGTGCCATGAACAAATGTGAAACAAGTTATGGGATAAAGAATGAAGGAAGAGGTGATATATTTAAAGCAAGCGACATTTTTAAAAATACAGAAATAATGTAAGGGAGTGAGCTGTGTGTATATCTAGAAAAAATGGTATAGGTAGAAAGAAGGGTAAGTGCCCTAAAGTGAGAATGACTATAGGACGTGAAAAGGCCGGAAGTCATTATTAGAATGGAGTGAGCCAAAGCCAGGCTCACTTCTAGGAGTGATGACAGCCATCCTGAAATTGAATCATACGGGAATCATCTGTTAAAAAGTTTGAACAGGAAAATGATATTATCTGATTAATGTTTTAAACAGATCACTCTGTCCCCTGAGTGCAGCCAGCCGAAGGGGGCCAAGGGTGGAAGTAAAGATGCCATTTGGAGGCCAGTGTTATAATACAGGAGAGACACCATGGCGGCAGGTGTTGGGTGACAGAGGTGGAGCTGGGAGAATGACTGTTGTTGACCCCTTTTCATGGATTATGAAACTGGGTTTGGGAAATGTTAAGAAAATTACACAAGGTAAGGGGAAACTGGCAAAACTAAAATAAAAGGAGAAAAATACCTAAAATACAAAGAATCTTTCTTCAAGGCAAAATGGATTAGTAGGAGAATGACATTTTTAGATCTTCCTACAAGTTCACTTGGTAGGAGAAGAATAATGTTTTGTTTCCTCTTGGACAAGATTATTGAAATGACTTCATTTGAGGAAGAATTTAATTCTAGGTGCAGAAGGCATAATTGTTTCACATTTAACCTCTCATGATGTGTAAATAGAACATTGCTGATCATCCATTATAAAACAAACACACTAAGCTTGATCATCACAGCCTTACTACTTCCATTTTATTGATACTCTCCAAACTTTTCTGAATATCTTTTATAAAATATATTCAATGGGAATACTTTTTATAAAACAGTGACCCATTATACAACAACTGAAACAAGCATTTCAAGAAATAGTATTTATATCACTATTTATGATAAACTCTGGAATTTGTAAGTTCTATTTTTTTAATGCTAGTTGCAAATCACTAACTTGATTTCATAACCTACTAATAGGTCAATGACCAGAGTCTCAAAAGCAACAGGGTAGAAAACTGGAGGAAAATTGTAAATATTTAGTTTTAGTTCCCATTCATGTCTTTCCCAACTTAGGTAAAGGATTATTACACAGTTGTTCTGAGGCCAATCCATAGCCCATGAGCAATTAGGTCCAGAACTGTAACAACTGTAACAACAGAAACTGTCCTGGAGGCCCTGTCAACCTTTTTAACCTCTTATTACATTTGCCTTTGCCAACAGGCCACGTGTGGGGGCATGGCAGAGTTAGGGATCTCAGGCTGAAATCTAGATGGAAGTAGGACAGGGATTCCTCATGTGGCTGCAGAAGTCTGTCACCCTTCCTTCTGGCAAAGAGCCACCAGTTAACTGTTAAGACAATGAGCCAGAAGGAGATGCCAGGCGCCAGCCCTGCTGTAACACTAGTTGTGCAAGCTTTGAGAGATGCTTAACTTTGTACTTCAGTTTACTTTGATTTGAAATAGCACCAATAGGATCTCACTCTGAGGGCCACTGGCATAGTACTATAAATGATGAAAGCAAAGTAAGCTCAGAGCTTGAACACATTGAGCACTCAGCTGATAACTGCTGTCATTATTACTAGTGGCAGAGCAAGGGCATGAGGTCAGAGGGAAATGAGCAGAACACGCTGACCGAAATATATTTCCTTATTCTTTGCTCCAAATATAGGCATATACTAGAACCAAGTAAATATGAAGAAGAGAGAGTTGAAAAAGGTCCTGGAATGCATCAGTCTGACCCCTTTATACATAAGAAAAATGACCTGGAGATGCTCAGTGTCTTCCCAGTCTCGTACAGCTGATTTGTGGCAGAGTTGGGACTGCATTTCAGTTTTTATGAGTCATTACTCTTTCCATTTCAAAGTATTGGCTTCCCTGACAAAGATTCACAAGAACATTATCTCACAAAATTTTAATTTAAAAAAAAGTACCAATTAATAAATAGGAACTGCTAATAAATATTTTAAAAAATTAAGAAACTCTGTTTTTTTCAGGTATATGTATGGTTTAATATACTTGTGAGAGTTTTACATATTAAATGACTTATAAATAATATATATAAATGCAAACTGTCTTGATTCATACATGTGCTAGGACCTACTTTTATTTGTGCTTGTTATTAAAATTGCTTTCTTAAAGTTTGACATATTTTATGGGTAAATATTGAAGATGACTTTCTAATACTATTAAGATTATTCTAGTAATGCCTAGAATGAACACACACAGTCATTTAATAACCTCTAAAATTATTTATTGTTTTTCACATAAGAAGAACTTGGAGAACTCTATTCTAACTACATAGTCATGTAACTATGTTGCACCAGTAGCTGATATCTGAGCTCTAACTGGGCACTGACCATAAGGTAATGTGGTGGTGATAGTAATTTCTAGATGGATCACTAATACTAATACTCAAATAATAAAATCAAATGTTCTATAAAGTCATTAGTGGAGTTCATACTTGTCTAAAGTGTGCATTTGTAGATGACTACTTAAATACATATATTCATATGTGCATATATATACATATATAGTGTGTATCTACATCAATAAATATATGTATATATAATCATATATTGATGTATGTATACGTGTGTGTATATATATATATATATATATGTAGAGAGAGAGAGAGAGATGGAGAAATAAGGGAGTATTTTAAAATTTTGAACCCAGAATATACATCGAGTTAACAGTAGCAAGTATCATTTGGATATTCAGTGGGATAATGGGCATTTTTGCCTATAATACCAGGTATTAGCAAGAGAATCATTTTCTAAAATTATTACTATGATTCTTTACATTTAGTCCCAAATATACTGGTTTATTTATTAATATACTTGCTAACTAAATTCAACAGTCAAAATAATGAATTTCCAAGATATATATGCATGTATATTAATAGGACCACTTGATAATATATGTTTCTGAATACAGTTATGAACAACAACAAAAAAATCAAGCCTTTTAAAAATGTAGAGGTTACTTGTACCCAATTAATTAAAATGTTACTCTACCCACTTCTAGAAAATTTTCTCTGAGCCTGAGCCAGAATTGCTTGACTGACACTAAGCTTAAAGAGAGAAACTCATATTTTATGACTTAAATTCAAAGAGTAAGATGACTTTAATCAGTTCATTATAATCTAGTGAAATAAATAGACTAATGCATATAATACTAATTTTAAAACAATTTAAAAGCTACAAGAAAAAAATTCCCCACAATTCTAATATAACTTACATCAAAAGGATTTGAATCTATTTAATTTATACACTCATAAATAAGAAGTATAAATTTAAATCTAGACTCTTTCCCCCCACACCATTTATTACTTTAATACTCTACTGTTTTTTCATATTCATTGTGTTGTTAGAGGGTAGCTGCAATTGGTGGAGCCATACACAAACTTATTCCCTGGGATGGGATTAAGGTGCCTAAGGGAAGGGAAACCTTTCTGTAATTCATCTGCCCAGCAGTAGTACTTTCTAGAATTCACTTAAAAGCTCCTTATGTTCTAGTTGTGCCCCTAATTATTTTGGGTGACTTTGTCCAGATAGTGTGGCTATACATGTGGATGTGTGATGGGGAGGTGGTATGGAGTGTGGAAGCTAGAATTATAGAGTAATTTCAGTTTACGTGTTACTAGGCCCTTGAAAATTAGGCACTTCATATGCTGCATTAAACCTCTGTAGCCCTGATTCTTACAGCAGCCATTGCTGCAGCTACCAGTTCCACAAAAACTTCAAGGAGCTTCAAACAGCAACCCCAAGACTGCACCACACATCTCTTGCTTTCTGCCTAGAGCTTCTAGGCCACCTTGATATACACTGGATACTCACTCATGGATGTACAACCCCAGAGTGTGAGGGAATTAATGCACATGTGGGCTATCCTTTGCCAAGAGGATGAGGAGCCCATGGGCAGATGTTTAGTTTTTAAGCCATATTTCATAAGTCTCCTCAGAAGGTCCTGTGACATTGAGCACCAGTTGTCCAGAGGGATGGCTCAACTCTATATATTCCTTTATTGGCTGTCCTTTCTTTTCTGATTCTTCCCCTACTCCTTATGCTCCATGCTCTTAGAGGAGACATGTTAAAAATTGTACAAAAGCAAATTTTGAAAAATAAACCATGGAAGAGGGGGAAGAGCAACACGGCCGATAGAAACCTCCTGTGATCGTCCTTCTGCATGAACACCAAATTCAATAACTATCCACGCAAGGAAGCACCTTCAGAAGAACCAAAAATCAGATAAGCAATCATACTATCTCGTTTTAATGATATATCAAGGAAAGAGGCACAGAAGAGAGCAGAAAAGACAATTTGGCATTGCTTACGGTACACACCCCCATCCTCCAGCAGTGCCACGCCAGCACACCAAGTGGAGAGAGACTCTTTGTGCCTAGGGGAGGGAGCGTGAAGTGATTGTGGGGCTTTGAATTGAAACTCAGGGCCACCCTGGCATAGGGGAATACAGCACAGGGAATAATTCTGCCAGTGTCCACAGAAGGAGCATTTAGACCAGGCTGGCCAAAAGGAAATCCTCTGCCCTAAAACCAGAGTTCCACCTAGCCCCACAACTGGCTGACAAAAAGCAGCCTGGGGCCTGGACTAAATTTGTAAGACAGTTGGGTAACAAAGGTTACAGTCCTTAGGCAATTCCTGTGGCTATGCTGTCTGAGAGCCAGTGGACATGGGATACACATGACCCAGTGAGACAATAGCAGCTTCAGCCAAGCTGTGTCACCCCTCCCCCAACTTTAGGCAGTATGGCCCAAGGAGAGTCTTTTTTCACTTGGGGAAAAGAAAGAGAAGAGCTCAGAGGACTTTGTTTTGCAAGATGGGTACCAGCTAAACTATAGTAAAATAAAGTACCAAGCAGACTCCTGAAGACTCTGAGTCCAGGCCTTAGTTCCTGGGTGGTATTTCTGGACCTGCTTTGGGCCAAAAGGAAACATAATGTCCTGAAGGAAAGAATCCAGTCCTGATGGGATTACTATTTGCTAACTAAAGAGCCTTTGGGCTTTGAATAAACATTACAGGTAGCCCGGTAACAGTCACCATGGGCTTTGGGTGAGACTGGGATGACTTCAGGTATATTCTGGAGCTGGTGGCCATGAAGTCACTCCTGCCCCAGTGCCAGCAGCCCAGCACAGAGAGTGAGAAAAGACAATGAGAGATTTTGCCTGGTAATCCAAGGAATTCTCTCATATCTTACCCAAGTTCACCAAGGCAGTATCACAAAGAGTATGCAAGAGTTCACAGCATTACTGGGCTTGAGACACCCCCAGTGCTGATACAGCTACAGTGACCAAAGACTCAGATTATAAAACTCAATTCACTCTGAATGCCTGGAAAGCCTTCTCAAGAAGGATAGGTTCAAAGAATCCCAGACTGTAAAGACGAAAATAAATACCCAACTCTTCAACACCCAGGCATTGACAAAAATTTACAACCATCAAGAACATCTAGGAAGACATGACCATACCAAACAAACTAAGGTACTAGTGACTGGTCCTGGAGTATTAGAGATATGTGGCCTTTCAGAAAAAGAATTCAAAATAGCTGTCCTGAAGAAGTTCTATGAACTTCAAGACAACACAGAGAAGAATGCAGAAAATTTAACAAAGATTAAAATAATAAAAATAAATCAAGAAGAAATTCTAGAGCTCAAGAATTCAAATGAGAAACTGAGAAATGCATCAGAGTCTCTCAACAGCAGAATTGACCAAGCAGAAGAAAGAATTAGTGAGCTTGAAGATAGGCTATTAGAAAATACACAGAAAAGAAAAAAGAATGAAGCATGTCTATAAGATCTAGAAAACAGCCTCAAAAAGGCAAATCTAAGAGTTTTGGGCCTTAAAGTGGAGGTAGAAAGAGAGATGAGATAGAAAGTTTATTCAAAAAAATAATAACAGAGAACTTTCCAAGCCTAGAGAAAGGTATCAATATCCAGGTACAAGAAGATTACAGAACACCAAACAGATTTAACCCATATAAGACTATCTCAAGGCATTTAATAACCAAGCTCCCAGAGGTCATGGATAAAGAAAAACTCCTAAGGGAAGCAAGAAAAATAATAACACATAAAGGAGCTCCAGTGCACCTGATAGCAGACTTTTCAGTGGAAACCTTACAGGCCAGGAAAGAGTGACAAGACATATCTAAAGTCCTGAAGAAAAAAACCCTTAAACCTAGGACATTATATCCTGCAAAAATATACTTCAATAATGGAGAAATAAAGACTTTCTCATGGTAGCAAAAGTTGATGGCCTTCCTGAACATCAGACCTATCCTATAAGAAATGCTAAAAAGAGTTATTAAAACTGAAAGAAAAGCACATTAATGAACAATGAGAAATCGTTTGAAGGTATACAACTGACTGGTAACAGTAAATACACAAATAAAGAATACTCTATTGCTGTAATTGCAGTATATAAATCACTTATATTTTGAGGAGGAAGACTAAAAGGCAAATCTATCAAAAATAACTACAACAACCTTTTGAGAGATAGTATAAAAAGATATGGATGGAAAGAACAAAAAGCTAAAAAGCAGGGAGGAGATGGAGTTAAAGGATAGAATTTTTGTTAGATTTCTCTTTGCTTATTTATTTGTTTATAAGGGTGGTTGTCATATGTTTAAAATAATTGATTATAAAATGTTCTTTGCAAGCCTCATGGTAACTTCAAATGAAAAAACCTACAACAGATACACAAAAAATAAAAAGCAAGAAATTAAAACACACCACCAAGAAAATCACTTTTAACAAAGGAAGACAGGAATGAAGCAAGCACGAAAGAGGCAACAGGCAACAATAACAACAAATGGAAATCAAATTATAATATGGCAGTGATAAGTTCTTATGTATCAATAATAACAATGACTGTGAAGGGACTAACAGACTGGCTGAATGGGTTAAAAAAAAAAAAAAGACCCAAATATATGTTGTTTTCAAGAAACCACTTCCCCATAGAGTTGCCTATTTCTCAAACCCTACGTAAGTATTGCAGATATAATTACCCAATCTCTGTCATTATGGGTTTTATATGTAATAAGAAAAACAATATTAACAATTATGCTGAGTACTAAGAAGGGTAGAGTGCTAAGAGGTCATAGAAAGTAACCTATTCCTGTGTCATGAAAGAGAAGTCTAGTATTGGGATATATTTCCTTTAGTCAAATTTCTGAATATTTGTTTCCAATGTTTCACTATTTGTTTTTTAAAAAAGCACTCCAAATCCTTTATAATTTTCCCTCTTAACAGTTAAATTTTTCTATCAATGATCTAATTTCTTTTTTGTTATTAATATTTCAGAATATTGTGGAGGTACAAATGTTTTGGTTACATGTATTGCTTTTGTGCGGTTTCAGTTAATGTTATAAGTGTGCCCAACACCGAGAGAGTGTACATTGTACCCATTAAGTGTGAATTATAAAAGATGTTGAAAAAGACAAATTTAAATAAATTCATTTCTTATTATGACAAAATATGTTTTATTGAGAACAAATTTTGAGTGTTTCAAATATTGTTGGCCCAGGCTAAAATAATTTTATTGTGAGAGCATTTTCCTTCTCTGTGTGCAATCTAAGTGCATATTTTGTGCTCTTAGGAATAACTTTCCAAAGCTGTGTGAAGAATGTAGCAATAAAATCTAATAAGAATTATGGCTCATGACTTGAAAAAAAAGAAAAATTAAAAAATTAAAAAGCACTCCAGTGTGCACTGTTATAGCTAAATCTTAGTGTAGTTTCATGATGACTGGCTCAGAACAAATTCTTGGAAGAGAGATTAAAGGATTAAGATATATGCACGATTTTAAGATGTCTAATTTTTATTTACACATCCTCCAGAAAGGTTATACCAAGTTACAGTGGATCACCCATTGTGTTCATGCTTGAATGTTTCCTTTCCCCTCATTAATAGTGGGTACATTCTCAAAATATCTTTCTCTCTCTTTTTCTCTTTCTTTCTCTCTTGCCCTTCTTTCCTCCTTCTTTTCCCCAAAAATAGATTCCAATTACCTACAAAGGAGTTACAATTTAATGCAAAAGACAGTTTTTTAAATCAATTTGCCAAGGTTCATTAAACTTAACTAAAATAAGAATCACTTAGGGGGCTCGTAAAAATCTAAATTTCTGGGCCCCTAAAAATATCTTCAAGGGAAGGCACTGAAAAATTTTATTTTTAGAAAGTGGTAAGTTATTCTTTTTACAAGGCAATAAAAGGAAAAAGCCAAAATTATCCATAAAAAATATCTGTTACAATGCCTAAAGAATAGCAATCCATTCTTATCAAAGGAACCAAGAATAATATTTATGTGCTGCCTTCAGATAATCAGTGAAGCAAGTTTATTGTTCTGTAGAAAATGTAATGTTTCCTTGGTCTAATATTGACTGCAAAACTTTTGCTTCAAGGACCTCCTTTGTCTAAACTTTGAGGGTAGAATTTATTAGAAAGTTTAAGATAAAGCAGGTCAAACTGGTATCAATATTTCCTTTATTTATTACTTTCATACAAATTAATGGAGGAGAGAACATCAAATTTAAATCAGTGAAGCAATTAATGAGGTTTTTCTCACTATATGAATATTTGAGCAGGAAATAGCTGTGCTCTGCAAGATAATCTGTGATCAACATTTATGAACAATGTATCAGATTCTACAATACCAGGTCCTAGACTAAATTGAAAATAAAAAATTGAGTTTACAGAGTTTACAATTTCCTATAACAGAGAGCTAATGATTAATTTAGGAGCAGATTTACTTTTAAAAAAATTATAAAGTATAATATGCTGAAGTGAAAACATGTGCAAAGTACTGTGGGATTATTGAACAAACCTAGGTGAAAGATGATCAAATGATTGCATTTAGAAGATTGTTCAAGAAAAGAGAAGCTGAGTTTTACAAGCTCAGATGCAGAGTTTTAAAAAATAGCTTGCAAATTCATTAAGTTCATCAGCAGCATGCTTGAATAGAATTTCTAAAGAAAATATACAATCATAAAGCCATGGTTATTATTTCTTTTATGCAGACAAATAGCTCTCCACTAAAGAGACAGTATCTCTTAGTTGTTCTTAACAAGCAGCAATCACTAAACTACTTGGTTAGCAAACCTTGTTGGCAACTAAAGTAAATAACACCAGAATGAACTAAAATGTGGACTATTATGTAATTTAATGCTTGCACATGTGCTTGTATACTCACTGCTGTTGCAAAATGTGTGTGTAACTAAGTATCTGTAATGTAGTTAGACAGGATCATCTGTTCTCAGAGTAGACTTTTCCTTGTCTGTAAATGTGTCATGTAACAATTCTACCTAAATAGGTTCAGTAACCTTAACAGACTCTTGTAATTCATCTGGCATATAACCTGGTTACAAATTGGATATTCTGTTTACCCACAGTATGACAGACTATGTTATATAAAACACACCATGTTAATACTTTCTTCCATGTGATAAATCCCTCTCTATGGAATGCCTTTGAATATTTGTTTTGTGGTATCAATAAGATAATTGCAATCAAAGCAATAGGTCCTTAATTAAAGCATGATCCTCTACATTCACGCAAGTTTTCAATTATTTTAATGTCTCTGTCATAAATTCCTAAACAGCTAATTTGTCTTTCTTTTAAAATTACTTAACACAGTTCCAAGTAACCCTTATCAGCCACAACGTCAGGAAACCTTCACAATAACATTCCAAGAACTAATTCAAAAAAGCATTGCATTTCCATGTATTCCAAAGATAAATTTGTGAAGAAACAAGAACACTTTAGAGTGAGTAAGATTTCTTCTGTTTGTACAGTTTCCAATGTGTTGGCTAATCTTGTTTTAACAGTGACCAATAGCGGTGCTTTCACTGCTTCCCCTTGGAAACCAGCATCCAAACTTGAATGTTTCATAAATAGATAGTGAGTTGGAAATAACATGAAGGATTCGAGACAGAGGATTTGGGGACTCCGTGTAAACATTTGACTACAAGAATATTCCAAATGAAGCAAATGCTTGGGCAGCCCTCCGCTTTGCTGGGACTGCTTCTGGCAAAGGCTGCCTTTGTCCTGGCAAATGCAATAGAGTGAAGAGGGACTGCACTCCCTCAAATATTTGCACAGAAGCATATCCTTGCTAGGAATATAGGGCCAAATACATATTTTTGAAAATGTTTGCATCATTGTAACTACACAAAAGTTATTTTTACAAATATTTTCAATAGAAAACCACTGAAAACCCATGATAATTCCTAGCTGATAGGAAGGTTTAGAGGAGAAAGAGGTGGAGCAGGAAGAGGTGGTGGGAATTTGGGGACATGGAGAGATAACTAATAAACATTTTTCTTGACCTGTTGCCAAATAATTTGGGAATCACTATTGCACTAACAAAATCTTTTGGAAAATTTTGAGATGAAATTTGTGTTTATTTCTGAATTCTGTGACTGAGCAGGCAGGGAAAGATTCAGCTAAGAACTAGATCCACCATTTTATTTACAAAAGACTTCAGCAGTAATATACTTTAAAGTTGTGGATTTAGAAATTTTCATAGCATGTAATTGATGAATGAAATTCAAATACATAATGAAGCTTTCCTTTAATATTTTTATCTAATCACAAGTATTAACCTTTCGTTTCAAATAACTAAGCCATTTGGTGTACACCCGGAATGTGCATTCCATATTTTTGAAGACTGTCATCTATCCAGTGCTAAATCCAGACATTTTTTTGAAGTTGTAGTTGACAACTAATTCGGTAGTTGCTACATTTTTATGATCCAGAGTGTTAGAATTATTAAGATAAAATGAAAACCCAAGGGATGATGACTACAGTCACTATTCCTAAGATAACTCTCAGAAGACTGGGAGTTTCTCTCTAAAATCAGAAGTCACTTTCGAAAACAAAATTCTTCCATTTTACTTTCTGCCCCTCTAACCTACACTGTAATTGCCTTTTTCTTTGATAATGTGTCCCAAGAAAACTCTACCATATTTTCCTACATCATTTGTTGCCTAAATCTGAGCCATCATACTTAAGTAGAATTCCCTCTCCCACCTTTAAATCATTTCCCATTTCATTCAACTCATTTTGTCCACACTAAACATTGGATGATTTGGCATTTTCTGTCACCTGCAAATGTATGGTCTATTTTACTAAGCATCAGAAGAAAGATAAGGAAAGGACACATAATTATAAGAATATGCTAAGTGCTATTAATAAAAAGAGTACTAAATGCTGCAGAGATTCACAAGAAGAGATTATATCCAATTCATTTAGGAATTGAACTAAGGAAAGACTTTGTAGATGAAATGAGACTTGAATTGGCATTAAATATAGCCATGCCCAAATTAGAGACAGAATGGCTTAAAATACAATATCACTCTCCAGTTGAAAATCCTTCCTATAACCTTCAGAATATAAAGTCCTGCATCATCGAGGCCCTGTCTGCCTTTCTGCCTTCATCTTACCACAACTTCACTTTGAGGTATCTGCTCTTGTCACATAGAACAAGCCTAAGTGCGGTTCCAAGCAGAAGGCACACATTCTTGATTTCACGCCATTGAATTTGCATCTCCTATTGCCCAGAATGTACTTGAGTATTTCTCTGTCTAGTTGGCTTTCCCTCTCCACCACCTGGCCTGGCTATTCAACTGCAGAAAACCCATTTCAAACCTCACTTCCTCTAGGTTGCCCCTCCACGATAGTTATTTACTTAATTTATAATATTTACTTATTCTCGTCTGTGCATGTGCTTACTCCAAGTGCTTCTAGAGCATGTCTTGAAAACTCTCATTGCCATGATGCTTTTTTTTTTCTTGGAGCTTGGGGGCAGAAAGTTGAATTAATTATGTGGTACTTCTCAGTTCATGTCACATTATTATCATTGGTCCAAATAGAACTCTTATTTTAGGTATTTTACCTTTTAGCCCCTCACTCACTCCCATCATATGCAACCATTCATTCTGTTTAACGAGTATCATTTTATTTGTGTAGTTTTACAAAATGTATATACCTCGAATACATGCATTTTCAAATTTATATGTGTTGCTTTTTTTATTATTTTTTACTTTCACTAAATACCATGTATGTAACATGCATCCACGTTGCTGTGAGCCTGTGTGATCTGTTACATAGAATTGCTATACATAGTCCAAAGTGTGCATCTACACTCTCAATGCTAGGCATCTGAGTTGCCTAGATGAACCTACATGCACACAAACGCCCACACATTCAAACTCACATATATACACTTGCACACACATCTGTGTAAATACACACAGATACCTATACACACATACTCTCCCACACTCACCTCACACATATACACATACATGAATGCTGTAATGACAATGCTTCTAAATGCCCCTTTATAGACATGTAAGAACTTTCTTGGCATGTGGTCCCAGGAGTGGAACTGTTGAGTCATAACACTTGTTTATAATTAATTTGTCCAAATAGTGCAAGACCCTGAGAATGACTGAGAGTTCCCATATATGCACATCTATGCCAGCAATTGACATTATTCAGCTTTCTAATTTTTCTAGTTTATTAATGTGTAAAATGACTTTAGTGAAACAGAAACTACTCTGCAATCAACACTGAAACTGAATTTTGTCTCTGTATTTCCATATAGCATTTCCTAGCCTGTAAGATGGTAGAGGCCATCAAAACTTAAAGGCACTCAGAAATATTTGGAGAATGCAGATTTCAAGAAAGCAAGGATGAGGTAAAAACTAGAGAGAATATTACCCAAATTCATTAAACGAAAAATCAACTAGGGTGACATAGATGTGACCCAATTCTAATTCCCAATTCCATGCTCATTTGCCCATATCAGAAGGCAATATGTTCATGCCTCCAGTGTTAAGAATTATAAAATTTTTACATGCATCATTCTTTTGGCAGGAATAACAGTGAGTATCTCCAGGTCCTTTATGTTTATCACTAATTCCAAGATACCCCTGTGACAGGTAATGTAGATTAGACTTTCCACAGTATCATTAATGGGAAACAGAGATCAGGTTAAACAGTTAGTAAACTGTTCTTTCCATCAGTCACGGGAGCTTCTCAGCACGAGGCCTCCGCCTCAGCAACCCCATCCACTCAGCAGGTTCTAAGTGCCTGTTCTAGTTCTCCAAGCTTCAAGATACAGGGGTTAAAAATCACGACGCAGAGCTTGTCAGCACAGCCTGCGAATTCATGTACATCAAGAATGTCCAGTGAATTGCCCAAGGAATTCTTTATTTGCTTTGTTCTGACCTTTTCAAAGTCTTCATTAATTTATATGTTCAAAAAGTATTCTTTGAGGTATTTCCTAAGGAATACTTTAATCCATTTGTTGTTGATTTATATCTTGCTCATTGCAAAAGGAATTTTGAAGTGGCATATAGCTCATCACTTTTTATTTTAATGATAGGTAGAATTTTATGTCTTTTTTTCTATGAGCTGAACACCTTTTTTTCTAATGCTTTTTGTTCCTTCTCAGAGAAAAGGTCACGTGCGTTTCTATGTGGATCAGAGTGGTTCACAGTGGGGCCACCCATCACATGCTAGGGGTACCCCTTACGTTACACCACAAGGATTGACTTTTCCCAGAGACATTTTATCCTTTATAGAGCTACATATAATTCTTCTTATATTCCAGGCCTGTGTAGCTGAGAATTTCTAATCCTATGTGGCTTAATTAGAAAGCACACACGTACGGCTGTCAGCCTTGGAATCAGAAGCTTTGAATTTGAGCTATTCTCCCATGAACCCTCTCAATGATTTGAAGCACTTGACAAAATTCTTCAGTTCCCTTGTCCATAATTTATGGTAACACATCTGAATTTTAATATGAATATTCATTATTACTTATTGAACAAACACATTTTATAGCACTATGTGCAAGGTACTGTTCTCAGTATGTCACATATATAAAAGTACTTGGATTCTCAAAACAACAAACTTTTTTTTTTTTTTTTGTGAGACAAAGTCTCACTCTGTCGCCCAGGCTAGAGTGCCCTGGCATCAGCCTAGCTCACAGCAACCTCAAACTCCTGGGCTCAAGCAATCCTCCTGCCTTAGCCTCCCAAGTAGCTGGGACTATAGGTGTGCACCACCACGCCCAACTAATTTTTTCTACTTTTAATAGAGACAGGGTCTCACTCTTGCTCAGACTGGTCTTGAACTCCTGACCTCAAGCAATCCTCCCGCCTAGGCCTCCAAGAGTGCTAGGATTGCAGGTGTGGGCCACTGCACCCAGGCTGGAACAACCAACTTTTTTAAGCAGGTGCTAGTACTATCCCCACTTTACAAATGAAGACATTAAGGCCCAGAGAGGGCAACTAACTTGTCCAGGAAGACACTGCTCGTCAATGCTGAAGTCAGAATTCTGACTTTAACCATCCAGATACATGGTCAATAGCCCAGATCTGTTTCTATACAAAATACATACAATCTTAAAAGTTTCCAGTGAAGTTACATAGGGCTATTATCAACATGTATGTAAAAGGAGAAGAGTACTCTATGAAAAAGAAGAGAGATACTACTCCATGAAGTCCAGATTATATGAGGCTCTCTTCACTTTCCTAGCTAAGAAGTTCTATTTCGACAGTCTCTCAAATGTGTTCTACGGATTATTGTGCTGCAGGACCAGTTAGACAAACTCCTATGCCTCTTACTTCCCTGTCTGTTTTTAACAATCGTGGCACCAAGTCTTATTTGATATTCAATTATTTAGCATAGAAACCTAAAAATCACCTTTCTAGCAACACTATGTTTTATTTTACTTTTAAAAGACAATCACACACCACTTACATTTTAAGTTTGCAAAGACACATCAGTAAACATTCACGAAGCACTTATCTATCACATGTCGAGTATCATGCTGGGGGTAGGGAATGCTGAGATTAATGAGGCAATACCTAACCTCTGAAAATGCTTATACGGAAGATAGAAAAATTAACATCTGTTGTAGATGCTATAAACAAGGAAAACTAAGGTTTATTTTATGTTATTAAGAGTATACTTGTATGAAAAGCAGCAAATACAAAGATTAAGATACTGTTTAAAGAAAATAATCATAATAATTTCCTTTGCTTAAAGATGTATGCACATTTAGGTCTTGTGTGAATAAAAATAAAAGGAGTTATAAGATTTAATTTGCTTTCTAAGGTCAAGTTAAAGACATTTTGAAAAACAACTCCACCAAACAAGGTTAATATATTTGAACAATTAATTCAAATGAAAATTCCATGGGAAATCATCCAATTTTCCAATGTAGACAATATGTTGGAAACAATGCATTTTTCAAATGTTTCTGAAAGATTTATATTTTGATCTCATGCTTATTTAAACTCCCACATCATTCCTCAATATAACAATATCTCTGAAACAGGAAAAACGTAGTGATGTCATGGTAAGAACTGGAAAGGCTCTTGGAACAGAGATAATAAACATGTTATTCTATCTAACATACATTCACAGATACAGTCAACCCCAGTGAAGGAAAATCTTTATCATCTTTGTGACCTCAGTCTGAAGTGCTCACAGCTGGTTCTTACTCATTCTTCGGATCTGGCCTCCTAATTTTCTCTTCAGATAAAGCCTTTTCTGACCCTCTAATCTAGAGCAGGTCCATTATAGTCTCTCAAATCTATAGCTTTCTTTTGTAGCATCTAACACAATTTTTCAGCACGTAGTGACTTATTTATTCATTTGCTGGCTTCCTCCCCAACTCTAGTATGTGCTCTAAGGATCAGGGACCTGTGTGCCTTGGTCACCAGGCACCTGGCACAGTGCCTGGTACACTACATTCTGGTTGACTTTTGAATAGACAAATTAATGAGGTCATGGTCTGCATCCTCAGAAATTTCTGAAATCTGTCTGTGATGGAAAGGATTCTCTTCAGTAGCTTCAGGACTTTTACTCTGCACGTAGGATTTTTATTCTACACACATGTTTACATGTACACTAATCTTCCTCATTTAAAACTTTTAAAACAATATAGCACAAAACAGTATTAAATCCCCAAAAGCACCTTTAGGGGATTATTTTATAATGCCATTCTTATTAATTTCCAACTTAACTCTTTTTTATGAGGGAGATGTTTGATAATAAGAAGTACAGACAAAGAAACAATAGCTGACAAAATACATCTTTGATGAATGGACAAAAATTCTTTTTTTGTTGTTTTTTGTTCTTTTTTTCTTTAGAATCTTCTCTTTTTCTGTTTTATATATTTTTTAAATTTCAGAATATTACAAGCATACAAATATTACAGGGGTACATATATTGACTTTGCCCCACCCCAGTCATCTTAAAATAATTCTTATAAAGTAAGGAACACAGAAAATTAACTGTACAGATTAAGTTAATATCAAGAAAAAATAAATGCTTTCATTTTCTCAGACTATTTAGCATAAGAACAGAAAGACAATCTAGGAAGCATGTGAAGACAGAGGTTTGAAGCTTTGCTTAGATCCAGTACTGACTTCACACAACACTGCAGTGGCCATTTTCCCACTATACCCACCACTCTATTCTAAAATTTCAACTTATTATATTTTAAACTTCTATAGTCAATTTCCATTCAGTTCCACCAATAAAATCAAGGCTATTTTATTCATATACATCACAAACTGCTGTACGTGTGTTGGCAGGAACATCTGTTTCAAAGAATCTGAGACATCCAGATATAACGGTGATGATGCTCAGTTTAAATGATCTGAATTTTATTCTTTGTCTTATCACTAATTTAAGTGATACTTAAATTACTAAATCTGTTACTTAAGTTCGTGGCCTCTTTATATCCATCCAAAAACGGGGGCTAATAATGCACTGTTAGAATTCAATAAGGGAATGAACATTAAAGAGTCTTTAACTGCAAAGAATTTTACAATGATAGGTATTTACTGTTATTATTCTCACCAAAACTCTATTAATTAAGGTACAACTTCAGAGGATTTAAGGTCATAAATTTGTATAGTGTGTTAGTGGTGTAACTATTATATCCCACTTTTAATATTTTATTTCATTATAATACTCCTGGTCTCTTGCCATTCTTACTCTCTCTGCTCTAGGGGAATTGAAACCAGTACTCTGATGGTTGAGTTTAGAGGCAGAAACTTGAACTACATAGTCCAGTGCTTTGTTCTTCTCTTTTCTGGTAGTGAACCTGCAGCAAGGCAGGTATTCCCTTTACAATGTTTCTCTTCTGGCAGGGTCAGCTTCTGATGGAGGAGGCCAGCCCCAGTCTAATAATGCCAGTGATGAGCATCTTGGTAACCAGCATCCAAAATGGCGACCCACAAGTCATGTCTCTTGATATACTTTCTTTGTATAGCCCCCAACACTGAATCTGGCTAATTTGTGAAACCAATAGAATAATGTAGAAACGGCAATGTGTGACTTTGTGAGGCAAAGCCATAAAAGAAATTGTGACTTCTGTCTTGCTGTTCTTTCTTGGTTTACTCCCTCTGAGAGAATCTAGCTGCCACTGCTATGAAGGCATTCAGACAGCCCTATGGAAAGGAACTGCAGAGTACCACCAACAGCCAGCACCAACTTGTCAGCAGTGTGATTAAGCCATTTTGGAAGCAGAGCCTCCAGCCCCAATCAAGCTTCACACTACAGCCCAGGCCAACATCTTGACAACAACCTCACTGGAGACCCTGAGCCAGAACCGTCTGCTAAGTCACTCCTGAATGCCTCATCTGGAGAAATTGTCTGTTATAATACGTGTTTATTGTTGTTTGAAGCATCTAAATCTTGAGATAATTTATACATAGTGATAGATAATTAATTCAAGAGGATGAGTGCTATTAAATGTTATACCTGTTAGCAGACATAAATTACATTCTCCAACAGCAGCTTGAAATATCAAAGGTGAAATTTTACCTTCCAAATGTTGAATCTTTTGTATTTTTTGTCATTACCTCAGAACTTGAGCAGGGAAGAGGGACTCCAGTTATTGGGCCCCCTAACACACCTGAATATTATGCTTTTCTTTTTACCATTGATTCATCTATTCAACAAGCATTCTATGAACATCTGATAAATTCCAAGCACTGCACAAAAGTTTCGAATACCAAAAGAATACGAAAACCTTTTCCACTGATCTTGAAGTCCGTAGAGTAGTCTCACAAACAAACAAAAAAACCCCACAACTATTAATAACTACTAAATTATATCAGAGAGAGTCAAATTGCAAAATACTAGTCAATACACTGTGGGTCAGAAAGAGAAGAGTTCAGCTACTATAAAATTGCTTCGATATATTTAATTAAAATCACTTCCCATATGTGGATAATGTGTGTGAGTAAGCCCAGCCACATATGTGACCACATTTACGACAATTCTCCTTGAAGGACAAAGCATAGTATTGAGAGGATAGACTCTGGAGCCAGACTGCCTCAGTTTCTCTCTTGGCTCTGCCTCCTGGGACCTGTGTGATCTTGGGAAATTACTTTAACTTTCTGTACTTCATCCCACATCTGTCAAATGGGGTTATTTGAGGATTAAATGAGTTAATATATGTGCAGTATTTAAAATAGTGCCTAGCACTATTTATTGCTTGGTATTATTATTAGAATTTACAAAATCTTTTCATTAAGTTGACAATGGCTAGCCTCAACACCCTCAAACTCTAATTTATGCACGTAAGAATCAAGTCATACACTGATGTGATTTTCATCAATTAATTTGCCAAAAAATATAGATATTACTGAATATTCCAAGTGCTTCAACAGAAAACTTTGCTCTTTCCAAAGCAGATTAACTCGTGTGCTAGAATTGCTATGCCCGTTTTTAGACACATTAACCAGAATTACCTTATTAACAGTGTCCTGTGAGAAAGAATTCATGATTTTTTACTTCTTTAAACTCTTTGCATAACTGGACAACAGTGCAGAAGAAATAGACTGATTCTTCATCTTGCTCAAGCACATACCTTTTTCAAATAAAGTAATGCTTTATTCCATATTCTAAATTCAAATTGTTCAGTAGTCTCCTCTTTTCATAATTGTTCTAAGTTATTACATTTTTTACTGGATAAAAAGCACTAGATAAATTTTTGTTGAATTAGACATTTTACTTACTAAGTTATATATAATGGGCAAAGGACAGGGGCTTTCACACACTGTATTAACTACACTATGGCATCTTTTGCTCATTATTGAAATAATAGAAGCTTAAAAAAAGAGAGAATAGAGAGGGAGTCACAAAGTACATCTTGTGCAAGAAGCAAAATTAATGAGCATGTCCATGTACAATAGACTGAATGTTTGTGTCCCTCTCAAAATTCATATGCTGAAATCCTAACCCACAATATGATGGTATTAGGAGGTGGGGCCTTAGTAAGGTAATTGGGTCATGATGGTGGAGCCTCAAGAAACTTCATCAGCTTTATTTTAAATACACCTGATATTTATACCTCTTTTGAATTCAAGTAAAAACTCCATAAAATTATATTCAGTGAGGTCTAATTTAACAGAATCCACTTAATTCAGAGTTTTATTTAAGATGTATTTATGGCCCCATTTATTGTACAATGAGAATGATTTCAGATAATGATTTTATTTAAGTTCAACTTTATTTGAAAATAAAAATGGAGTTAAAGGGAGAAAAGAAACATTTGCTCAATCAAATTTGCAGTTTCATACCTCAGGAAGTAAAAGCAGAAATCAATGGAAACCAATTTGTGATTTTGTTTTCTTCTCCCAAACTTACTGCATCATTTGCTTAATCTCACTTATTAACTCTATTTAAACCTTTTTCTTGATGTGAAGCACAAACGACTGTGGATTTCTTCTTTCTAATCTAGAGAATGAAAGGTCTTTAACAGTGACATAATTGAAATATTTTCAATGCAATTCTAAAATAGGGTAAAATTAATGTAAGCACTATTTGACACAATAGGATGATCCCTATGTTAAGAAACTTCTCTGAAAATATGGAAATTGTATGCAGTGAAGTAGGAGCTAGAGAAAAAGTAAGAAAACACAAACCACAGCCTCTTTTACTTTTTCCTCCACTGTATGTTTAAGTCAACTAAACACGGGATTAAAAAGCAGTTTTAGTGTCATATCTCTTATAAGCAGGTAAAGTAAGAGAGGAAAAACCAGAAACTGAGCACTAAAAATAATTTTAAGATATGAATCACTGTCTTATAATAAGACCTTGAAAATAAAATGCAAAACTATTATACATTGAGTAATCTGTAGACAACTTGCAACAAAGAATGATGACTGTACATCTGCATTTAAAGCAGTCGCTGCTAAACTTCCAAAAAAGGGGGTAAACTAGTAGTTCTCTTAGCTAAATACTTGGAAATTCACATTGTGTGCTTTGATATTAGATATTAATAGTTCCCACCTACTTCAAAGTATTTTCGCCGCTGTCTTTCCTGGTCCTCCTTCATTCCTTGCAACAACAAGATGACTGTAAAGTCCTCATATTAGATTGTTAACATTGCTATATTTAAACAGAGAACCTCCAAATTGATGGCACAGAAGCTCAAAATAAATATTTATTTCATTTCCCTGATTTTTTTTCAAAAAGGCACTATTCAAATAGATGTATTTTACTGGGTAGAGAGAGGCATAGTGTAGTAACGCTGAAGATGTTATGTGGCGATTGAGTTTTAGTACATCAGCAACAATATATTTAGCCATGTAAATGTTATTATTACTGCTGACATTGAGGCCTTAAAGAGATTAATTATAAATCAAATAGGTTACAATACTAGCTGAAAAGTATGTCTGGTCTAAAATAGGAAGATAAGAGTACAGACATCAGAGAGCCCTAGGAAGTCACTTGGCCAAAAGGAAGCAGAGGCATGAAGACCAAATGGAACTACGCCACGTCTTTATCTCTGTGCGGCTATGCTAGTGTTTACGGTTGACATCACTTTAATGTGTTTTTGAATTTCAGTTGTGTTTATAGTGCGTGGACCTTATTTAACTTGTTTCTCTCTTTAGGAAGCAAGAGAATGCTTATTGACTTGTAGAAAAGAGAATTCAAATGCAAAAGGAATAAAAATGCCAAATCTTTTTTTTTTCCTATTAAGGAAACCTTCCACAGTGGTCAAAGAGAAGAAAGGGTAATGAGAATTTAGCCACAAAGTTTCTAAAACATGGTTGTATCTGAAAGCAAACTGGCCCTTGCATATATTTTCTTATACAGAGCCTTTCCCCTGGAGAGCAACTTTCATTGTTTTATTTTCTAATCCACTGATTTTAATTAAACGCATCTGCCGAGCTAAAGGGAACTTTAAAATGATAAACACACAATACTGAAAACTCCCGGTTGCTCACTGAGCGTATTTTGCCATTTCCCCCACACAGTGGGCTTATGAAAAAGAAACTACATGTGTGCCTTATCTTCTTCTAAAGTCATATATCAAGAGATTATCTTTTCTTCTTTTTACACCGTACAAACACACATTTCTTAAGAAAACACGTAATAGCATATTCTTTTGGCACATACTCTGTGCAAAACTGTCACAATGAAGCTTAGCTCCATAATAAACAGGTCACTGGAACAGTTCTTAACAAGCTGTGTGACCTGGCTCTTGTCACTCCATTAGAATTTACTAGATTTTAATTTTTTTTGAGTCAACACAGTTCACTGACCCCACCATATTTATTAGCTAGATGGGAGTTTTTGTAAAGATTGATGGTCCTTCTTTAAAAAAATCTTTACTCAGAGCAATTACCATAGTGATGTGCCCAAGAGGTCTCTGCCCCGAACAGGCCAGTGCTGACCCGTGCTGTGCCACTCTCTCTGGCACAGCACAGCCAGGCAGGATGGAAATTTGGAGCAGTGGAAACTACAAACCACTAATCCGGAGATCCAATATTCAGCATTACCAAAAGAAGCAAAAAGCACTGGCTCATTGTTCATGCCCAAACTATTCCCTGAATAATACTAATTATGAAAAATGGAGAAACAAATTTCTATAAGCCATGTTTTTTGTGTGAACTAAATGAAAGGATTTCTCTTTATACTATACAAGAACACAGAGAGGTTCTTTAATAGGTGCTTTAACTTGATTTTTTTCAAAAACAGTTTATTTGAACATGTTTTTAAAAGCACAACAAAGACGTTGTTAGACTCACCATATAAAGTCATAGCTGTAGATGACTTACGTTACTGGCATCTCTTCTCTCAGTGCAGATTTTTAAGGTACTTTTGATTACCATTAAGCTCTCGTCTTCCTTAGCAGAGAGGAACTGGCTCACATACAAGCAAAGTGAGAACTGACAGGCTTTTACGTACAAGTAGGAAAGGATTGTTGTGACAACTCTGCCTCGTAAGTTTAGAATCCTACACTGAAGTGTTTACCAGAAGGACTTGACTGTCATATGTTTTCTAGGGCAGTGATACCCTGTCTTGATTTGATTGATGTTTGGAATTAATCTCAAGTAGAAACCAAGAACAGTGCCAGGTGAAAAGTCATGCTCAACATACACGTGTTGAATATATTGGTAAAACCCAGGTCTTCCCACCCTATGCCTTTCCCAAGCCTAATATCTAGTTTCGAACTCCTGACCTTGAGCGATCCGCCCGCCTCGGCCTCCCAGAGTGCTAGGATTACAGACGTGAGCCACCATGTCCGGCCTTCCAAGCCTAATATCTGGGAGAACTTCTAACAGAGCTTGGTGTATCTTAGCCACCTCCTGCTCTGATAGGTTTGAAAGTACTGAAGAGAGAGATGTTGAAGGTACAGGTCCTTCTCCTTTTGAGCACCTTCCAATGTTGATCTAAACTAAAAGTACATGTAGGCTAGTATAACTGAGCAATGAAGCACCCAGACTAGATTCAGATTGCTAGGTTTCAAATCCACTATTGCCAAAGGGAAAGTTTCTTAACTTTACATGCCTCAGTTTTCTCGTTGGTAAAATAGTGATCATAGTACTTATTTCAGAGAATTGTTGTGAGGATTAACTAAAATAATGTAGTTTTAGGATCTAGCATAATTCTTAGCACTAAAAGTTCAAGAATTAGGTATTTATATTAATAAAGGATGAAATTTTATTTGCAAAGCTATAAAACAAAGATCTGAATCATTTAAGCATGATATTATTTTGTGATCATTTTAGGATAAAGTGAATATTTCACAGTATTCTATATTGGAGCCTTTCTTTCAGACATTAAGACTCAAGGTACTTTCTTCCACTAAAAATCCTATTGTTCATTTTTTATTCTACTTTCCAGTGTCCTTGACATAAAATGTTGGTGTAGGAGATCTACTGGGATGCTGAAGAACATGCCTTAACTCTGGATAATTAATATATTGATATATCTTTAGAAGTTAATTATTTTAATTATATTTAAAGCTCTTACATTTACAAAGAAGAATGTAAAATGAACATAAATTTAGCTATAATGGAGAAATAAAGCTGATAACTTTAAAATAGTAAGATTTATGGAGCTTATTAATTCTCTAAAACTACTTGAGTGTTTCTCATCTGTAAGGTAAGAGCCACAGATAGAATATTACCCAATTCAACTGTTGTAGCATAAGATATATTCATTTTTTATTGGAGTATAATATTTCTTACTACTGTGATATAGTTTTTGCTAAGGACATAAAAATTTGTGTATTATCCCAGGGAGAGACAATCCTACATCTTTCTCTTTAACGTATGTAGATTTTAAGGATATTGAGATTACAAAAGTAGTGATAATGATTTCTGAAAAAGCCAATTCAATTATCCTCATCATCGAGAAAGACCATAATCATGTTTTATGTTGTCACATTTCTAAAGTAGTTCTAAAGGACAGAATGTTGTGTTCTTAAATTTTGTGAAGTAGTAAATTTATGCACAATCTAGTATTCTATGTATAGTGTTGGGTACTCATTTTACTTTTTAATACTAAAGGAAATAAAATTTTGGCTATATTATTGCTTATTTATTATACAATTTTAATTCATGACTATTCCTTTGCAGTGAACAACAATAATTCTCAATGCCACTTTTACTCTTTAAAAGATGATTTGATAATTACTAACAATGGAATATGGTGTGACTTAAGGGATCCCACTTACAGGGCTCCCTTTCCTATAATTCATGTTTATTCATTTATTTATCAATTATTTCACAAGAATGTATCATGTTCCTATTGAATGACTATGTGAAATGCACTCCACTGGTTCTAAGGGTGCAAGTATTTAAAAAAAAATAACCTGTGTCCCTACATAGAATACTTCCAAAGGTATAGAAGTGTAAAGTACGCAAGTAATTTAGTATGCACATAGTTTATCTGGAAAAAAAAGCCAAGAGATAATTTGGACTGCTATGCTTAGGTGCCACATCATGAAGGACTATATAAAGAATTTTAGCTCTTACATATATTAAGAGCAGTCAATGAAACAAATTTCTGATGAGAATGGTGATCAGACTTTTTTTGTATTCAACAGATCAGTTTTGCAATATTATAGAACAGTCTTCCCCAACCTTTGTGGCAGCAGGGACCAGTTTCATTGAAGACAATTTTTCCTTGGACGGGGGTGGGGGGAGGATGGTTTCGGGATGATTCAAGCACATTACATTTATTGTGCAGTCAAACCTCTCTGTTAATGATAATCTGTATTTGTAGGCACTGCCTCAGCTCCACCTCAGATCATCAGGCATTAGATTCTCATAGGGAGCACACAACCTAGATCCCTGCATGTGCAGGTTACAGTAGGGTTTGGGCTCCTATATGAATCTAATGCCCCTGCTGATCTGACAGGAGGCGGATCAGTGATGTGAGTGATGGGGAGCAGCTATAAATACAGGTGAAGCTTCCCTTGCTGGCCTGGCGCTCACCTCCTGCTGTGCGGCTCAGTTCCTAACAGGCCACTGACCAGTAGCAGTCTGTAGCCTGGGGGTTGGGGACAGCAGGTATAAAAGATGGGTTGCTCTACAATAGTGTAGAAGATGGATGAGACCGGAAGAAAGAAAAACAGAAGAGAGATGATGAAAATCTGAATTAAGTAGTAATGAGGAGAAAGTGAAGTATGGAATGATATAAAAGATATTTAGGATGTAAACAGAGTTTAATACAAAGAATAAAGAAAATGATGTGTAGAGTGAGTCCTAGGTTTTTGACTGGGGCAACCAAGTAGATAATGTACCCAAACAGTAGGAAGGAACCAGGAGGAGGAACAGATTTGTGTGGGATGGAAAGATATGTTCATTTGAATTAAAATGAAAATATGTTGTGGCTATATTAAATGAGGTTGCTTTATTATCAAAGTAGCTTTGTGGTTCCCTGTATTAGTCATAGTACATTTATTTACTCAGTAAGAGTTTCAGGGGAATAACAATGCCAAGACAGGGTAATGGATAGGGGTGAAGGGTAAAATAATGAATATGCATGGTGGTCCCTGTCCTTAAGAAGCGTATTGAGTATGACAGCGACAATAAGTTACACTTAATCAGCATGTGTCAGAAGAGATGTCTAAACCAATCACTATGAAAATTCAGGTTAGAAAGAATATATTCGGTGACAAGTTTCAAGAAATATACTTTAAAAAAAGAAAAGATTTAAATATTATACCTGAAAGAAAGAATAGAATTCTGATAGATAGACAATGTAGGAAGGACATCCTAATAGGGGAAGAGAAAGAGCATAAGCAGGAAAGGCAAACTACATAGAAGCATCTACCCAGTTTGACTGAAGTGAAAATTATGTTTAGGCTAATGATAAGCATTAATCTTGGAAACTAAATTTGATCTTGAAAGAACCCTGGGAATCAGGACTTGATGTCGTAGTAATGGGAGTCTACTGAGAATTTCTGAGAAGGGGAATGAATGATCTATCAGAGCTGCTCTTACTAAGATTAATTTTGAAGGTGGTTTGGCAGAGCGACTATTTAAGGGGTAGTTAGGGCTTACCTAGAAAAATATCAACCAGTATGGGAAAAAGAACACAAGGAAAACACCAATCGATGGGCCTCATCCAATTGTTGAAATTGACAGAAATGAAATAAATGATGACACTAAGGTATCAAACCAATATTACTGGATGTATCATAGTAACATTAACTAAAATTAGGAAGACAAAGATTTTTTTTTTTTTTTTGGTGAAAATAATGAGATAAACCAGGAATTTGAATTCCACTGGCAATTCAAATGATATTGTCTTACAAATGAGAAACAAAGTCAAAAAAAAGTTTAGGCCTGAATATGTAGTCATAGAGTTATGAAAATCAGTAAAATGTGATATCCATTACAAAAATAATGATTCAGTCTTTGTGATATATTCTGAATCACCTATTTATAATGTTTGCCCTATTTCGGGTGAGTAAGCTCTGTAGGTACAGAGATATCATTACATCCCAAACACATAAAACATAATTATGTTTGGTCAGGCTCTTTTGGTTACAAGGAAAAAAGTCATTTAAACAAGCTCAAGTAGCAAAGGTTTGATATAAGGCTCAGTGAGAGAGATGAGACCTACACAGAAATAGCTGCATAAGATCCAGAATAGAATCAGGACAGGTGGGGACTGGAACTAGATTCAAGGTAGCATTAGGGAGCTCAGAAGCAAGAATTTATGATTCTTCAATGAATATAATCCCACTGCTTTCTTTCCTGTCCCTCCTTTTCCCTTTCGTTTCTATTACAAACTGATTTTATGATTTTATTCTCTTTTTACTACCTTATAAATTGTGATTATTGATAATTTCTGCATTCTCATAACTTCTGCTTTAGCATGACCCATCATGATCCTTATTTGAATTCATGGTATCTTTGCATCCTTTTACTTGTAGCTCCTGCTGTTACCTAATCTTCTCTGTGGACCTTAATATCTGCTCCAGAATGTACAATATTGGTCTAATTCATCCCAGTTTTTGCAGAACTTTTCAGGGCTCTTTGCCTTATAGGCTTCCTAGCCAATCTATAAATTGGAATGCAGATGGGTGGGAAGATAGACTCTGGATTGACCACGAAAACCTTGAATTGACTGAGGAAACTCAAAAGTTTTCCCTAAGATTATCCTAAATTGACCACAATTCTGAAATTAAGTTTCTGTTACCCAGCAGAATGGGAGTCAAAATAGAATTAGTTTGAATTATAGAAAAAATAAAATCACATTTCATGCACAATGAATTTGAAGACTAATGTTTTTTTTTTTACATATTGAACTTCAATGTGGGTCTTATCATACTTTATTTATTTATTTTTTTGCAGTTCTGTCTTTTTCACCTGCATTGGGTCAGCTGCCCACCTCTGGCCCAGTCAGCTAAAGCCACCTGGGTGGCAGAGTCTCATGATAGAAAATGTGGCCACTTGGTGCTACCTTTACATTATAAGCTATGGGTACAGTTGAAGTGTCTAGAACAAATATGATTTTTCTCATTAGAGGTCAACTGTTAATAGCATATATAGTTAATTCCAAATGACTCAACATATATATTTTCCTTGAAATAAATGTGAAAACAGGACCACATTTCATGCTGTGGAAAATAAATGCTTATATTATTAAAAAAAAAAAACAGTTCCTCACTGTGTGTATTTGAAATATTTTAAAAATTAATATTATTGATGGTTTATTATTAATAAACTATCAGCTATGATCATATTAAATTTATAAAGTTAAATTAGATGCAGCAAGTGATAAGGTATATTGTTTGATATCAACTTGCAAATCAGAACAGGATCTAAAACGTAGAGATTGACTTTGTTTTCTGACATATTCTATAGATATTCTTTAATTATTTTATCAATATGTTTTCTATTTCCAGTTATAGGATATATACTTCAAGTCAAGGAGTATGTTTTCAATTAATATTGTATTCTCCCACAAGTTTAATAATACTGAGGTAGATAATGAAAGGGATATTGTTGGATGGTTAGTTAATTTTAGGCTTTATAAATTCATATTTCTCAATTTAAAGTTTAAGAGATTTCATATTAGTGTATATACACATGGTAGCATACACACACATGCATACACACATATTATTAAATGCCTATCCATTATAACTAATATCTCTTGCCCACACAAATGATAAAATAATTGTTCTACAGCAATTTCATAATCAAGCACATGTACATAATTGCTCTTTCTGATCTCATACTGTATGGTAATTTGAGTCTTTTTTTATACTTCTTAAAAATGTTAAGATATACATAATGGAAGTTAGAGCAAGATCCTTTGTACCTTTCTGTCAATTCGTTCATACAGCATGAAAAAAATCTCAATATATTTATTATTAACTTTTTTCTTTTTCATTTAGATAATGTTAATTTATGTCTCCATTAATTAACTCTCAAAGGCTAATAGTGCACTCATAAAGAGAGCAGATTCACTGTTTACTTTCAATATGTATATATGGATATTAAAGATCAGAAGCCAATTTTCAGGTCATTGAAACTTATGATTCCCTCTTCCTACTTATTCTTTTACTTCCCTTTGCTTCAACTTAGCAGTACAGTCATAAAAGAAGAGAGAGATGAATGAATAAAGAAGATAAACATTTACATTTTTAAACCATTACAATGAGCACGCAGATATAGCTCATTTTATTCAAGAAAAAAAAACCAAGGGTATTGTATTAATTCCACATATATTTAAGAACCATTGGTGGATGCCTTTTTCAGCCTCACGCATCTGCACCCAGATGCTCAAAATAAAGAGGATTTTGATACAAACACACACACACACACACACACACACACAAACAACAAACAAAAAATCATTGTGGGCAAGTAGCATGCAATCATTGTTAATACTAAGATAAGTTAAGACCAAATTTCTGCCTTTCAAATATTTACAATCTAGGTGAAGAAGACAGAACTGCAAAAAAAGAGAAAAAAAGAAAAAGAAAAATGAAATGAAGTGTTATAAGATCCATATTAGAAGTTCAATATGTAAAAAAATTAGTCTTCAAATTCAATGTGCATGAAATATAACTTTATTTTTTCTGTAATTCAAACTAATTTTATTGTTTTGACTCCCATTCTGCTGGCTAACAGAAATTTAATCTCTGAATCTCAGTCAGTTTAGGATAACCTCAGGAAAACTTTCGGGTTTCTTCAGTCAAATCAGGGTTTTCTTGGTCAGTTCAGAGTCTATCTTCCCACCAATCCACATTCCAAGGGATTTCTCAGTGCCCAAATACAGTGGAGGAAGAGGCAGTGGGGAATAGAAAGGGAGTGATCTGGTAATAATTGTCATCATCTAGTCACACTGGTATCTGCTAAAAGAACATCCCATGTGCTCATCGGTTCTCTGGTTGTTGGTCCATCAAAGTTGATGCTTTTCCTTCTTTAATCCTACTTCCACCTTAATCCAGATGACGAGGTCTCTGGTGTGAACCCTTCTGAGGCATTTAACAAATACTTGATTTTCATTCATATCACACTGGGTGTAAGAAAACTCTGGAGCCTGTCTCAGGTACCTCTGCTCAGCTACTACATTTTTGGTCATTTGTCACATGGCCATAGAAAGCTGACACCATTGTAAACATTCTAGTCCAAAAATGAAGAAAATGGCAGCAGTTTAAATCCAGCTAGGAAACTCCATTAGGTTTCCAGGCCTGGGAATATCCTCTGTGGCTTTCCTCTGTGTCCTCTGTATCTGAGCTCTGAGCCATCTTATCTTTTTCATGAAAGGTAGCTTATGTTTGTTGCTGAGTTAGTCTTATCAGCCCTTGCTTCCCCGCCAGCAGAATTTTTCAGTGTTCTGAGAGTCTCCTTCTACTTCATATTTTTTCTTTTTCAGTCTCAGCTGTCAGTTCTTCTGCTGATGACATATTCACAAATACTTTGTGGGGCTTTTGTGGATTTCACAAGGGTTAACCCCATTAGACGAAAAGTTGCCCACAGATTTTTCTGAGATAATTCCTTCTTTATTTTTGGCTTCTGATAAGATAGCTAAGGGACATTGCCAGTAAGCTTCCTAGATGCTCTCTGGTTTGATTGAGAAGATCTGCAAGATATACTTTTAATCTCTTTTATTGAATACTCTGACTTTTGAGTTTTCTGAGTTTGCAGCAAAAACTTGTACAGTCACATCCTCAGTTTTTCTCTGTGCCACATCTTCAGAAGAAATCTCTTAATTTTTGTATCTTTTGCCATCAATGTAGGCCCCAAATTTCCCAAATCATCAAGTCCTTGTTCCTTCTAGTTGAACAGCACTTTTCTCAATTTCTCTCTCTTTTCACGTTTTACTACAAACAGAAAGAAGAAGTCAGGACTTACCATCTACATTTTGCTTAGAAATCTCCTCAATCCAATATGCAAGTTCATCATTTACAAGTTCTACTTTCCAAAACAATTTTACTAAGCTTCATGCTACTATACAACAAGGATATGCCTTCCTCCAGTTTCCAAAAACATGCTCCTCACTTCCTTCTGAGCACTCACCAGCAGCATTTTTAGTGTCTATATTTCTACTAACAGTCATTTCAAAGCAATCCAGACCTTTTCTATCATGCTCCTCAAAATTCTAACACTATATTCACTGCCAAATTCCCAAGACGTCTTCACATTTTTGAGTGTTTGAGTATCAGCCCCCTTGGTACCAAAATCTGTTTTCTATGGCTACAAAAACGAATTATCGCAAGCTTAGAAGCTTAAAACAACATCTATTTGTTATCTCTTGTTATAATTTCTACACATCTGAAGTCTAAGCAGGCTCAAGTACATTTCACATTCAAGGTATCACAAAGATGAAATCAAGCAGTTGGTTGGCTGTGTTTTCTTCTGTTGCTGCAGATCCTCTTCCAGCATCATTCTTATTGGCAGAATTTAGTTTCTTGCAGTTGTAGGACTGAGGTGCCCCTTGTTGGTAGTTGACCAGGGGTCCCCTCAGCAACTTGCAGCCACTCTCCAATGTTTGCACATGGCCCTCTGCATCTTCAAAGCCAGCAATGGTGCATCAAATCCTTTTGCTTTTAATTTCTTTGTATTTAAAACAAAACAGAACAAAAAAATATTATCCCTGAAAATCATCACTTGTGCTTGGGTTTAGTCCAATCATGCAACTTGAACCAGCAGTTTTCATTTTTATTTAGTGTATAATTTGTGGACTTCAGTTATGATACATAACCTCCATACAATGAACTTTACAATAATCATTTCTGCCTTGGTCTGGGAGCATACTTTAAGATATTTTCCTCTATACAGCCTCTGGCCTGTGTCAAATGGCAGCACCTTGTTCCTCTTGAAATGAAGGAACCCTGTGAGTGTTTCCTTTATGTAACATGTGTACATATCTGAAAGCCTTGCTTTTATCTCATCAGTCACAGATAATAGACTGAAATGCCAGGTACTTACTTATATGTGACATTTCTAAATTATTCTGGAAGCAAATAAGGATTATATATTAGGGGCAAAAGCAAGTTCTCCTTCAAATACTCTTCCCTTTACTACAGAGTTTTTTTGATAAAAGTCCTAAAAAGGAGAGGTTCTTTATCAACAGTTTAATTATATTTTTCTTCTATTCCATGGGTCAAAAGGAGGTAATATTATTTTTAAAAGATGTATTATTTTGCAATATTTGTGCAATTTTTAAAAAAATTATTAATTTTACAATATAGAGATTTTTTTGAAGAAGTCAAAATTTTCAGAATCATTTTATCAATACAAGAGCTTACAGGCTTGATTTCATCTTCAATTTCTTAGGGATAAACAGTCATTTTTCCAGATAATATTTGCTCTACCCTATTACCATCTAATTTCTCCTTTTTCTTAAATATTTCCTCCTTATCTTAGAGAAGTAAAAAATCCTCTGGGGGTAAAACTGACCTATGCCAAAGTAGGAAATTGAGCCCAAATCTGGGAATCTAGATTCTAGACTGAGAAGAAAAAGAGGTATCTATCTACCTCAGTGGATTTCAAAACACAATGCAGCTATGGCTATTGGTAATTGCTTTTTTTAGCTGCCTAGTAAGCTTAACTTGCTATGTTTGTTCATCTCAAATTCTTATAACATTGTCAATGGGATTTCTTGACTTTCTTTATGCAAATATATAGAATCTCCAATTTGGACTTTTAAAAGGTATCATAAGGAAGGATTCTCCTCCGAGAAACTGATCATTTTATGTTCCCCATATCTTGTCTCAAAAATAATTATGTATCTAATCATCTATTCCATACCTTATTTACCCTGTATCAGATGTTGAATATAATGATGAAAAAAATTAATATTTAATTGTTAAAATTTAATCAAAATGAAGTCTACACTTGAAAAATCAAATTTATGTTGTTCATTACCAAAAGGTTGCTTTATATTTCACCATGACATATGAAAATTCCTAATATCAGCTAGTTCACAATCTTAGTCTATTAAGCCTGTCACTTCATTCTAATTTGTTCTCTTTGTGGAAGCAAAGGAATATTTGAATAATTCAAGACCTATTATATTTTTCTAGTTCTCTAAAGTATATTTGTTTAAATATCACAAGATTGGATTAAATTGTATTTTAACCCTCTCAACTGTAACTAGGGGAAATTGGAATATTCACAAATAAATATTATTTCTTTCATAAGGATTTTTACTGCACTGCTCATTTCCAGTCTGAATAAATGCATATAATATTTAAATGTGGTCTAATTTAAGTAGAAGATGATGTTTTCAATTCAGTTGTCACTTATGATTTACAGATAATGGTTTTCCTTTTCAATCCATAATGTATTCAAATTGTCATAAGACATTAAAATGCTTAGCTTAACTTTGCACACATATTTTCATTAAAATAAATTTTAAAAATCATTCTGTTTTTAAATCACCAAATCTGTTTTTCTATTAGAGTTTCCTTATCCTTGTTAATTTTTTTGTTGATTTTTTTATCAGTGTAAGAGAAATATCATCATTTTAATATAAAATTTAAATAAAATTTCCTCTTTAAAGTTTAAAATGAACAAAACAGAATTGCTTGGTAAGTATTCAGTTGAAGGCAAACAATCTGCTCCCAATGAAGTAAAAGAAATCCTTGACTTTCTCATGTAGGTTTTTTCCCCCGGAATCCTGATATTTTATTCTAAATTCTTATTCTTTCTATCATTTTCTCAATAGGTAACACCCTTCTTGGTTGTAGTGCACTTCTTCCCCAGTAAGTATTGCATAATGAATCATTTTAATAATGACATGCATACCCCAAAATAATGTGTTTCCTTAGCCTTCTAATCTTCTTTCTTTGACAATCCCCAGCCCTGATTAGCTCTGGGTGTCTGTATCCTGTTCCAGGGATGCTGAGCAATACTAGATAAAGTCACAAAATGATGCAGACACTTCTAATTGTCTTCCTAATTAAATTTCTCTACTCCTTACCAATAGAGCTCTTATTTTTTCAGGGCATCAATGTGTCTAGCTAATACAATCTATTTCCCCACCTATCTTGCATAGTTCTGAGAAATTAGACATAAGCAGAAATGTGTTGAGAATTACTGTAAAAGTTTTACTTTCCTGATACAGGTGCCACCTACTACTTATTCTCTTCTTCTTCACTCATCTTCTTCTTGTTTGTGATGGACAAGAGAAGCTGGAGATATTAAGAGAATGTCATTTTGAGACCATGTCTGGTGACCAATCACCCTGGTTAATCAGGGACTGAGGGTTCCCTACATGTGTGACTTTTCATTTTAAAACAGGGATAGCCTTAGGAAACTTGGAACAAGTTGGTCATCCTACCAAAAGGTGACAAAGAAGATGAAAGTTACTCAGGAGGGCAGAAGAGAAAGTTAGAAGGGTGGTTCCTGATGACACTGTAGAGCTACCCTATCAAATGCCTTCCAGGCTTTTTATTACACAAGAGAAATAAACTCTTATGTATCAAATTTGGATTTGGGTTTTGTTGCACATATTCAAACATGATCTCTAACTGCATTCACAGCACAGATGTACTCTAGTCTGTGTGAAGCACATCATAGTCATTTGAATGGTGTCACTAGAAGTTTTGCAGTGCACAGCCTGTGCAGGTATATGTGGTGGCCCTGACTGAGACTATACTATTAAATATCTTAAAACCATGAAACTCCTAACATTCAAATGATGATTCCACCTTATAGACAATGCTGTTTCTCAGATGCACTCCCTCTCAAAATATCTCCAAACCATATTTTCCTTTCCATGTAGTCTCTTAAAAAGAAAGGATTTCTTCTCTTTATTTAAGTGTACATTTCCAAGTGAGAAGTTGATTGCTTCCATTTCTGCCTCCTTGGGTTTCTTAATCCACCTGATTTGACTGAAAATATTTAGTTTTATCTCCTTGAGATTGTAACAACAAATTTGGTTGGACTCTCACATAAAATTGTGATCCCTGGGTTCTAGTAAACTAGTTTACCTCCATGTTTAAATATTCTGCTATTAAGCATGGACTTCTGAGTAGATTTTTTAGTGAATCATTTATATCTTAGATCTATCTTTTATTTGTATAACTTTCTCAATAATGTGTTCATAGCAAATATAGAATCCTTCATGAAAAAAAAGAGAAAGAAATCAAAAGCTTTTCCTTAAAGTTAATGTTAAACAAAAAAATGTGGTCCCCTCTGCCCTTTTTAAATTTTAAATCAGTTGCAACCTCAAGGCATTCAAAATTAAAATAAACATTACTGAGATATTGTGCTTATTGAGATTGCCTCCTCCACTCCCCAACACACCATTCCAGTTATATATGAAACTCCACAGGTGAATTGAGAGGGGAGTTTGTTATTCTCATTTATTATGGAGCATTATGCTGGAACCAGATGTTTTTATATGTTTGGAAATATGATATTTCTGTCTGATAGGCTATAGCCAGAGAAATCATTGGTTGACTAAAGGTTTCTAAGGTGATAAGGAATATGTAATGGAGAAGAAAGACGCTTGGACACAAATATAAATTCTTTTTATTTATGTTTTAGAGACAAGGTCTCACTCTGTTGCCTACGCTAAAGTGCTGTGGCACAATCATAGCTCACTGTAGCCTCCAACTCCTGGACTCAAGTGATCCTCCTGCCTCAGCCTCCTGAGTAGCTGATAGTACAGGCACACACCATTGCCTGGCTAATTTTTATTATTTTTTTAGAGACGGGGTCTTGCTATGTTGCCTGGGCTGGTCTTGAACTCGTGGCCTTAAGCAATCCTCCTACTTCAGCCTCCTGAGTTGCTGGGATTACAGGCATGAGCCACCCTTGCCTAACTTAAATTCTCATTCGGTGTAGATGATCCTAAATTTTATTTTACTTTTATCTTGTTTCTCTTATTGTTTCTCAAATGGATAGTGCATTTACCAAAGAAAACTAGGGTAGTATAAACAAGGACATGTTGTTTTCTTTCTCTAGAGCTATATCAATTGCCCAAGAGACTGGATGGAGAGAGAGAGACATTAGAAGTTGTATTTAGTATTTGTGGAACACTAGGAGGTTTCTAACTAATACCACATAGTGTTTTAGTTATTTATTACTATATAACAAACCACCCCCGTAACTTGGAGGCCTAACACAGCAGTGATTTTGAAAGTTTTTATGGCTCTGAGGTTTTACTGGGCTCAGCTGGATAATTCTTTCATTGATATTGCTTGGGTTTTTTCATGAAGTTAATGCTGGCTAGGGCTAGAGTCATCAGAAGACCCCCTTGGCCACTGGGATGCTGTGCTGACTGTGCCTGTCCCCTCTCCATATGATCCCAGGGCCTCTCCCTGCATCATCCTAGTGTGGTCCCTCTGCATGGCCTCTTCAGCAGGGTAGCCAGACTTCTTTAATGGTGGTTCCTACGAGGGAGCATTCCAAAGTAGGGCACAGCAGCTGCCAGTCCTCTTCAAATCTAGGCTTGGAGCTGGCACATTGTCATTCTAATGGTTAATGGAAGTCACAGGCGAGACCAGATACGATATGAAGTGATGGCTTAAGGCCATAAATTCCAGGAGGCATGGTCCACTAGAGGCATCTTTGAAGTCTAGCTACCACACACAGGCAGCAAGTCGGAAAAAAAGCATTAAAACATTGCTTCCTTTTTTAAGAATGTGAAAAGCTATACACGTGCTGCTCGAGAAAATAATTGTAGGGTGATACTTTCAGTCTGTTTCTAGCACAGCAATCATCTCTGACAGGGCACCGTGTTTCATAGTTAAAACACTTGGCATATGGTGCTCCTCAACCAATTCAGTCTAAACTTGGGATTTCAGTTACATTTTCCTGTCAGAACAATTTTCAAAAACAGAAGGGGTTTAATGAAAATTAAATGAAAATAAAAATCAATTTTAACACTCCAAAGGAATGATCATAAATTAGGCTGACTCAAGAATGCTAATAAAAAATATAAGCACCTAGATAAAACTGACTAGTAAGGAGATTATAAATTACCTCTCGGTGGCCATTTAACATCCAGCCTAACTTAGAAAAAAACAAAACTTTCTGAGAAGTTAACCACCATGCCATAGGCCTCTTGGCCCTGCTATGTTTTGTGGCTGTCCCTGCCTCCACCAACAGCACTGGGCGGTATAAATGAGTTCCTTGGCAACGTGTGTAGGATGGGAAGCGTGGGATTCACAGGAGCCTCTGTGACCTTACGAAAATGTCTTAAAAGATGTGTTACTCCCACAGGCTCTTTGCTTGGTTTATTTTTATGCTTTCTAGTACATAATATTAATTTTTGACATTAATACAATCTACCTCCCTGAGGTTACCAATGTCGAGGCTTAGCAAGCAAGAGAGACTTGGAAAAAGAAAAAATAAAGTGTGAGTCTAGAAGAACAGAGAGCCTGAGGATGATAAATAAAATAATATCTCTCATTTACTCGGGAACCTGTCAAGTTAATAAATTATGTGCAGCAAATCAAGTGATTAATTTATCTAATATTTCCCTGAAATCTGGTCAAAGAATGCATCATGGATGTAATAAAGTTATGAAAGTTCACCTTGACATATGACATTTAGTATTAGTTTCAAATTAACATAATTGTGTGTAATTATTCCTATTATTATATGTGACATAAGACTCAGGAATGTTACTTATTACTAAGCCAGTTTCAGCTGTTCTGAGATATTTAAAAGGTGATTCAGAGAATGCTTCATGAATGACATTTATCAGGATAAGGGATTTGATGAAAGGGTGATGGTGACGTTGTGAGAAGCCATTTAAACTACATATAATCTCACAGAAGAAAAGGTAGGAAAAAGCAGTTATGAGAATCCAATAGGGTCACACATATTAGAGGATCCTAATTTGCTTCTTTAAATTTCTTGCTGCCTACGAGGGGTGGACAAGAATATAAATTTCAGAACCATGCTATGATGTGTACTGTGGGTATGATTTTAGGGTCTACTGAGAATTTTTGCTCTATCTAGGAGCCTGAGGGATAAAGGTGAACCATTGTAACTAGCTATTTAATAACCACAGCTAGTGAGGCTTCCTTCCCCTTGACTGGAAATTCTGCAAAATAAACCTTATTTGGGGATTTGTTTAATTCTTTGAAGGAAAAGCTTGTATCTTATATATTTTATAAGCAAAAGTTATTTTTAGGCTTGCTTTCAAGAACAGGAATGAATACAGATGGCAACAACTACATTTAAAGTGTCAGGCTTATATAAGCATTCTTTTTAAAAAGGGTAGCCACAGCTGGATGTTCCTAGCATTATGCTTAGCATGTGGAGCAAAGCCTTTTTGCAGTCTAGGTCTCCATCAAGTCCAATGAAGATAACTAACATAAATGTGTTTTTGTGTAAACACTGTAGTGTTATTAATAGTAGCATTAAAATGATGGGATGGTTTGGTAGAACTTCATTGTTTTATTTCCAGCATTTGCCATGGTCTTGTTTAATAGTGTATGAGATGAAGTGAACAGACTTCTTTAAATTTGTGGGGAAATCTGAAAGGCTGCCAGGAACAATTCTTTCAGGAACCCTTTCCAGATTCAAAGTAACTAGCCCCTTCCTTTGAAGGATGGTGTACAGGGAGCTAGTTGAAAAAACAAAATACAGCGTGATGTGAGTGGCTTAAACATATACACATACACATCCATCTACATACCACATCCTTGGCTTGGTAGTAATCAGAGAAACTTTCAAGGCTGCCGGACTAGACGCTAGCTTCACTAGTCCGGTATGCTGTGGCCTACTGCAGCTACCTTGCAAGTGCATGAATCCACCAGGCTGCCACTTCTGAGAATCACTGGTAAATTTAGAAAATTCAACGTAAGGTATATCCTGAAGTATTTGAAACTGAGACTGAGTGACCCTGTAGCAGTGTGTATAGCAAGTAGGCTGAATGCTTTCGTATAATGAACAGAGTGCTTTAAATTTGTGACATAATCTGAAAGAATGCCAGTGAGAAAACATCACTTTGTAAATAAGCCCGAGTGATCTGCACTCGTTATATTAGACGACTAAAATTAAACCTCTAAATTTTCATAGCATTTTGTTTAAAATTATTGGAACTCTAAAATCAAAGTATGTAACTTTTGCAGCTTTTAGGTACTGTAATTATTGAAAATAGAGCTTGTAAATAGAAAGAAATTGAAATTTAGCTCTACCAAATAAGGAACTAAGTGTACTCTATGACAAGAGCATAAACATTATAAAAGACTTAATTTTTGAAATTTGTGATTATGCTTTGGAATATCTCAATTTGTAAGAAGAATCTTTTGATGGAGCTGCTGCTTCTAATTGGATAAAACTATATTTTGTACCCAAATAGATTAAAATTGAGAAGACATAATTTTGCAGTACATAAATTTGATCGAAACCATCAAAATAAACATAAAGAAAACTTATATGATGAGCTTGGTCTTGTAAAAACATTTGTTGAAGGATATAACTCTGAGGTTTAAAAAAAGGCAACACCTAGGAAAAGATTTGAGCTGAAAAACTTTGGATATATCAGTATGAAGAAAGTAAAATTGAGAATATATTTTATTTAGCAGAGTTTTCTTTGAGCTTACTAGGTACCTTACCACTTATAGAGATAATTTTCAATTTAAAATATTATAGTCTGCAGAGAAGCATTAGTTAAAGGCGTCCATACTATCAAATTATGTAACTGTGAAGATTTCAGGAAATTTTATGAAAAAATTAAAAGAAAAACCATATTTAAAAAATGCCTTCTTTGGAAAAATACCAGCAACTGGTATTGGAGAAAACGCGGCTAAGAAGCTGATTAAAGTATCTGAATATGTACCAAGAGTAACTACTCTGCTTACGCCATTTTTAACATTTAGGTAATTGATAAAAAAGTTTTATAAAATTTGCTGTATACATGTATGCTATTGTTAAAGTTTTTCTATTAGAGAAAGCAAAAAGCAATAAAATGGAATGTGAAATAAACTTTAAAGCAAAAAATATAAAATTCTAAATGAGTCTGAAGATTAATCACTGCTTAGTTATAGCTGATGTTATTTAAAACAACATTCCATTATAATGGTTAGTTATCATAAATGAGAACCACTAAACAAAAAGTTTCTGTGATTTCTTTATTGAGCAGAAATTATTTTAATTATTGTATTAGCAACTGGTTTAATGGAAACGATAATGTAATGTACATAGTTCTCATTTAAATTTTTCTCTAAACATGTAATTTAACAACTATGAAACTAAAGGAGTCAACTTATTCAATGATTATAAAGCTGCATGGCAAACAAGCTAAGTGGCAATTAAAACTGCTTAAGCAAAAATAAATCAAAATTGTAGCTTTTCAAAAATCAATTTTCATCTCTCTAATTCTGGAAAATTTATATTCTTCTGTCTTTTTTGCTTACGTTTTGGGGAAGAAGCCCAAAATTCAGGGTACGTGAATTAAAGTTAAATATTAAGATCAATAAGCCTCAATTGCCACAAATAAGCAATACGGAAGTGTAAGCACACATACCAGCTATTTGTTTACCTTTCTTTCTAGGTGTCATAGCTATACTTTGAAATTCCTAAAACCAGATGGGAGACTGGCTTAATATTCTGGGACATGAAAACATTCAAATTAATGGAATGGGAGATGGAGAACTTTTTAAGTTATAGCATAAACAACAAAAAAATGTTTAAAAATGCTGCATCTCCTACTCCATCAGTAGATAATACACTTATTTTCCCAGCAGAAAACTGGAATCTAAATAACCCAGGTCCAGCGAGTGCAAACAACTGACCCATCTGGTCCAAAAGTAACTATGCCGTGAGCAGCCCTCTAGGGCGTTTCATCTCACTCCACACTCTGACTTGACCGTGGACTTCGTCCCCTATAGTGGCCCCTGCGGTGACCAAGCGGTGCTCAAGGGCAGGGGCCTGAGACCTAATCACGGTGCAGTCAACCTCCACTGGATGGAGGCCACGTCCTATTCATGAGGCGGGTAGCAACGTCGCCCTATACCCCTACTATTTCTATTTTCACAACACTCTCCCCAGTCCTTTCCTTCCTTCTCTTAATCCCAGGCTGAGAAAGTAAAAGCATCCCAGGAATTCTAAGGGACTGAAAGGAGACCCGGACGACTGAGGGGCAGGACGGGGCCCGGGGTGGCCTTCGGAGGAAAGAGGGCTCAGGGAGCGGCAAGAAGATTAAGGCAGAGGCAAAGGGCAATCTCCCCCAGCCCAGCCGCCCCTCCTAGGAGCGGAAACGTCCCCAACAGCCGGCCAGCCTCTCCGGCCTGGAAGACAAAGGAAGGATCAAGGCCCAGTGGTGACGGGGTGGGTGGGGGCAACGACTCGCGTGAGCTCGGGGACGCGAGAACGCAGCCCCCGCCCCGTTCTCCGCCTCCCCTGAGAAAGGCGGGGCCCCCACGCCGCCCTCAGAAAGGTCTCCCCGCGGTGCAGGCAGCGGGTCCCCCGCGGCTGCACACGCCCAGGCACGGGCTGCGATGGGCCGGCGCGGTGGGGGAGGGGCAGGACGAGGGGGCGGAGTCGGCGGGCAAAGAAAGGCCCAGCGGCGGGCTGGGGGCGGGGCCTGGGCTCGGCGGGCGGGGCCGCGGAGCGGGGCGGGGCGGAGCCGGCCGGGTCCCGGGCTGCCTGAGACAGTCACTGCCCTGACGGCGGCGGCGGCGGCGGTTGGCCGGTGGGGGTTGGGAGGAGCACGATCGAGGCTGCCGTGGAAGCTGGAACTGGCAGTCGCCGGGGCCAAGAGGAGGATCTGGAGCCGGGAGCGTGCTCCAGGCCCGCTGGAGGAGGCGGCTGCACTTGGAGTCCTGGGAGCGCTGCTGGCGGCGGCTTCTCAGCGAAGCAAGTGTCTGAGGCTGAGTCCCCAGCAGCAGCGGCGGCCACGGCGGCCGCTGGGGCCCAGGTAACCGAGGGTCGGCGGCGGCGGCGGTGGAAGCGAGGCCCCTCCCTCAGGTTGGAAGCTCGGAGGCTGAGCCTGGGGCTTGGACCTCACCCACCCACCTACCCTCGCCGGTCTCGGGCCCCAGATCCGACCTCGCCCCTCGCTCGCCGTGGGCCGGGTAGGAGCGCGAGCGGGGCACGGGGTGGGGGCGCAGAGCCGGACCCCGAGTGGGAGGCGACCCCTCGTCTGGGATTGGCAAGGACCTCGGGCACCCCCTCCCCCTCAAAAGACACACCCCGGTCTCCGGGCGGGGCGGGGTGCCCAGGCACTCGCGGGCTGTGGAAGGGCAGACCTCAGTGTGGAGACTGCACCTTCGCTCGTGGCCTCTCCGAGGTGGCCCCCCTGTGGCTCCTTGGGGCGGCTCAAGCCCAAGGTGGTTCCCGTGGCTGGGAATCCCGAAGTTCCTTTTGTCTATCAGCTGAAACTAGAGGCCGGAACTGTCGGCAAACACCCACCAGCCCTGAAGCACTCCACTCGTTATCCCTTTCCTGCCTCGGAAGGAATTCTCCTCCCCGGCCGCCTGTTCTCCGGTCTGAGTGGTAGACTCTATTCCCGACCCCGATCCTAAACCTCCATCCTTGGCCCCAAGAAAGCAAGGATTCACGTTGTACTTGTGTTTAACTTATCATTCATACAGGAGCGGTTATCCCCCTTCCTTTTTTAAAGCCATTCCCATCCAGCCTCAACCCTGGTAATCTTCCCCTATATTTTGCAAACTATCAACAAAGAAGTGTGGCTGGTGGAGTAGACAGAGTCCTTGACTGACTGGACTGTGTAAGTTAATAGAGCTTCCTTAGCTGGCGCTGTTCTACCAGTCTAGTCGGGAAGAGCGTTTTGGCTAGAGTTAAAGATGTTACTCTATGTGCATAAAGTATCTTTTTTCCCCCCTTTTTACAGTCAAGTTTTAAAAATCCTGGGTAACTTGATTAAAATGTGACTGTTTGAAAAGCCTATGAATGAGAAAGAAAAATACGGAAAGGAAAATGTAATTATTTCAGGCATAATGTCTAACTCTTTGAAAGTGCCAAATGAAGTATGTGGATTTTTGAGATTAACTGGTAAACTATATCCTTTGATAAATAAGCTTTTAACATGTGGTATTTTGCACTGAGGTATTTTTGTTTGTTTTATTTTAGCTACTTGTGGAAACTGTTGATTACCTGGACATCTTAAAACCAAGAAACCTGGGAATAGGTTTATTAAGACTCTTCTGTTTTGAAAAATCCATTTTATGAATGCTTTGAATTAAGAAGGTGTTAGCAGTGGTCTGTCATTTGTGCCACATAAGAGACTATAATCTGAAACAGTGCCCTGGCAATTGCCCAGATGCCTGAAACTGGCAAGAAGTAGTAGTTTGAGTGATCATCCTTCAACAAGAAATACAGAGCAACCTATGTACTGTACCTCATACTGTATCAGTGTAATCTTTTTAATGGCATTTCATATAATGGACAGCTTTTCTGCATCTAATTGTCAGATACAGAATTAACACTTGGAATCTGAAGGAGAATTTTGTACAAATTGAATGATTGGGCTTTCTCTTTAGTTTTCCAGATGTATTGTCTCATCTGTATACTTGAAGCATCCACAATCACATAAACTCCAGATATAACCATGGAGTTATGTGACTCATCAAGATACAGGAAAAGTGTTGCTGAGCTTTGGAACCAGGCATTTTTCCATCAGTTCAACAATTAAACTAATTTTCTGCTAATCAAGAATAAGGAGCCAAATAAAGTCATGTACATTCTTGTTGACAAATGAGCTCTGTGGCTGTTGAATTCTTACTGTAACTGCTAACTCTGTCATTCAAAGTGAACTTAACATGCAAGTTATGTCGTCATGGATGTAAAGACCTGTGTTGATGTATCCAGACTCTAGCAAATGTTGAAGATAAAAAACCTATTATGACTAATCCTTGGGAAGAGAAAGTCTGCAAAATGGCTCAAACGAGTTTACTACAAGGGAAGCAGTTTTACTGTAGGGAGTGGGTTTTCCACAAGCTTCAGCATTGCCTCCAGGAGAAAACTAACTGCTGCAATAGTGCTGTCAACACACCATCCCTTTTAATGAATTCTGGGAATAATGCTAGTGCTGTCTCTGGAAAGGGAGCTGCCTGGGGTGTATTGTTGGTAGGAGGGCCTGGCAGTGGCAAGACAGCCCTATGTACTGAGCTCTTATGGCCAAGTTCACCTACCAGCTTGCAGAGAGGTTTACATCGCCAAGCTTTGGCCTTTCATTTCTGCAAGGCCCAGGACTCTGACACTTTGTGTGTTGGAGGGTTTATTAGAGGTCTAGTTGCCCAGATTTGCCGCAGTGGACTACTCCAAGGATATGAGGACAAACTAAGGGATCCAGCAGTCCAAAGCCTCTTGCAGCCTGGGGAATGTGAGAGGAACCCAGCTGAAGCATTTAAAAGGTAACAATAAGAATGTCATGATGTTCAGATTTCTATGCAAAAATTAAAGTGATTTTTAGTTTGTTTTTTTTTTTTTTTAACTTTGTGGGATACATGTACTGTTTATTTGGGCTTAATCTGTGGTTGTGAATACACCTGTTTACTTTGAAAATCAAAGGAAACAAAACTTAAGCTTTGCATTGCACAGTACATGGATTAAAAGTATGTCTTAATTTTACTTGTTTAATCACAGAGTGGTGCTTTTCTAACATTACCTATTTATAAATGGTAAGGGAAATATTTTCTTATGGTAGAGAAGAACATTTAGCCACCTGGGAACTAGGTTACATTTTCAAGAAGAGTAAACTCCACATTGGAGCTGAACTTAGAGGAACTCAGTGTAGAATCTAGTATGTTTTTTATAGTACTATTTTTTTCTTTAAATAAGAAAGGTTCTCTTTAAAAGAGATCATTGCCCATTGAAATCTGAAGAAAATTTGCCAGTGTGTTTTAGGATTTATTCCCATACTACGTAATTGAAAAGTTGAGTAATATTTTTGAAATACATGATATTTATAAAATGGTGAAAATTGGGGTCATTTTAGTACTTTTAGTGAGTGATATAGAGAAAATTTTTTTCCTAACTTCAGTTAATCATTTTTCTATAGTACATGGATTAGTCCAAGAAGTGAGCAAGTTGCTTTTCAGAGTGGTTTCAGATTTAAAATGTGTTCAAGAAAATATAATTCCTTGAGAATAATTTTTTGCATATCACGCCTCTGTTCACTGTAAAAGTAGCAGCCAAATTGTTATTTTGTGCTTACTACTGCCTGATTTTTCTGCTTGAATTACTCATTTTGCCATACACTTTTTTTCCCTGCACAATAACTAATTCTTAGCAAGCAAAAATTTGTTCTCCAAAGATTCTGGTATACTATGCCCTGGAGGTTTGTGTGTGTATTTTTGTCTCTCTTTTCTGTTTGAGTGTATCTCTAGGTAGGATTTGAATTGCTGTGAAAACAGTGATGTTTGCATATGTGATGTCCTCAAATCTAAAGGAATGAAATCTATACATTTTAGAAGTAATATTGAAAATATTTAATAATTATAGTAAACAATATGCATCAGTCACTGTTCTAAGTGCTCTACAAATATTAAATCATTTAGTCTTCATAACAATCCTATGTTCTATTCTTCATAACAATCCTATTCTTCCCATTTTATAGATGAGGAAACTGAGGCACAGAGAGCCTAAGTAAATTGTCCAAGATTATAGTTTAATAAGTTTTGGAGCTGAGATATGAAAAACATGTATATGTATACATGTTTGTAATTATAGAAATTCCTTTGGAGGACTTGATGGGAAGAGGATTGGTTTGTGTATGACAAAGTTGGTGAACAGAGGGTGTTTGTCACAGTGTACTTTGAGTGTGAGTTTTCAGATTACCCATGTGATAGAGAGAATGGTATTCTAGAATGAGAATTATAGATGATGATGTAGAATTCAAATATGGGAGCAGTTTTATTAAAGTCAGCCAAAGGGACATTTCTGTGAGATGTGTGATATACTCACAGACTTTTTATTGTACAAATTCAGTCCAGTAAAACTCAGGGCAAATCTATTATCTTTTGTTGTTAGCCATCAAAATCAGGGTTAAAACTGCTGTATCACTTGTAAATTAATGAGGAAACCTGTTAGTTGAGGCTTGTAACAAATGTAATATGCAAGGTTTGATGTAGAGTGTTAAATATGGAATCACTGTATATGGAATAAGGTGGTCTTTATTATAAAACTTTCCCTTTTAAAAGACTTAAAGTCTCTGTACATAAACACTCTTTTCCTCTTGACTTACTGCTTTTTCTGAAGATACTATCACTAGTTGAAGAGCTAAATTTTCATTTCTTTGATATAAGTAAGCTGTTTGGATTTATTGACCCCTTAATCCCTTTGAAATTTAGTGTAAGGTGAACTTAATGTAACTGAATTATGTAATTTTATAATTTATCAGAATTCATATGTAAATTTGTAATACCTAAACATTTAAATGTTTGAAATCAAGTCTGATAACTGTATGTTTTTTATGTATTCTGATCCTAAGCATATCTTTCTCTGTGGTATCATAGATTTTCCTGAAAAATAATTCTCTTACTCAGTTGTTCATCTTATTATTTTTTTCCAGTGCGATTTGTAGTTATTAACTAATCAAAGGGAAAGGGGAAGCAGTTAGAGCTGTATGTAAAAACCACACCAGCACTGCTTTTCTAATTGACAGAAGGAGCCAATTACTTTGTATTCTCAGTTTGTACTTTGTTAGAGTGTGCCTGGTCTTTCTACTTGGACCATTTTGGTGCTCTTACTTAATCTCCTACTGAATCTTCTATAAACCTGGGCCACTTTCTTTCACCATCATTAAAGTAATTAATCATGAAATAGATTAGGTAACTTTGGTATTGGGATACTCTCACTCTTTTTGCTCATCCTTAGAGATACATTTCCTCTAAGATGATGAAACTGTAATACAGCCATATTCAAAGGCAAACATACGAACACAGGTCAAAGTTAAAAATGTATATTTTTACATGGTCTGTAACATTAGGTGATCTAGGCCTCTAATTTTGAACAAGTAGTCAAGATTATACTATTGTAGGTTCTGTTAGTGCCTGAGTGACTTCTTAAGTCCTTTTGAGAATTTTAATAGGAATATATTTTATTTAGGCATGGGTAGATATAACTCAACAGGTAGAAAATGGGCCAGAAGACTATTGTTCCCCAGGCTTTAAAATATTTTCAGAGAAACAGAGATGGAAGTAGCTAATTATATCATGACAGGAAGTGAGCTATAACTGTAGGCAAAGAGAGGTAAAATCTTTTGTCACTCTTTGACAAAAGCAAAATCCAAACCAGTTTTTGTATTATTACTTTCTTAACCTTTAAAATTCGATAATATTGATGATTTCACATACAGATGATCCTCAACCTAAGGTGGTTTGACCTAAGATTTTTCAACTTTAGGATGATGCAAAAGCAAAAGTGATAGCATAAAACCATTCTGATTTTCACTTTCATTACAGTATTCAATATATAGTGCTGCAAGTAAGCTTTCTCCTGAATGCATATTGCTCCAGACAGAACTCTGCCTTCATGGAGCCTAAATTCTAACATTAATATTATCTTATTTCCATAAAGAGAAATAACAGTTGGAGTAAATACTTGTTATAGTGTTCATGCAACACATGAACAATTGTAACATTAATAGAATTATGTGATCTGCTAAAGGGAATGATGAATGAAGACACACTGATTTCTTATACTGTTTTTTTTTCTTTCACAGTTTTATTAACTACATAAAGTGCAAAACAATTGTTGGTATATTTTCAGTATTTTTTTTCCCCACTTCTGTTAGTGGAGTTAAATTGATGATGATTACATTTTTACTTGTTTTGAAAGCCAAAAGGTGATTTCTTTAATTCTGCCTTCCACTTTAGACCTTTATTACAAAACTTTGTTTTATATATTTTGCATGAACGTCTTTATTCTAGAGGTAGTGTTAAAGGTAGAGTTTTCTAGTAGCCCTATAATTGTAAAGCAAATTCCAGTTATTTTTGACAAAAGGATTAGGCATTGAAGTTAGGGAATAGGGGTTGATAGGGCAGCAGCTTTAGGTCAGTGGCTGGTATAGAGGCAAAACTGCAGATGATTATTTCATTCGATGAGGAACTCCTTTCTGAACCTTACTATCATGGGCTTTGAACCCAAGGGTCTTTCTGAAGATTTAGACGGATATGGTGGTAGTAAATACAAATCTTTGTCACTGATGTACATCATTTCCTAACTTTCGTTTCTGGCTAACAATCTAGGGGACCAGGTGTGAGTTTTCTCCATGTGATGTAAATTTTCCTATATGAAGTAAAAAGATTTTGTTCTATATAATGCTGACGAGAAAAATTAAACATCTTCAGGGGTGCCACAGATTAAGTGTAAATGGAATAAAATTGTGATGAAGAATTAAAGATGAATAAGCTTTAAGAATTTAGCAGAAAATATGTGTTTGTGGTAGAAAGTAGTGTGGCTTGTTAGAAAAAGATGGTAAACTGGGAGACCAAACATTGATATTAGTTTTTTATGTCAGATAGGAATTCTTGAACATTGGAATATTCTTTCTAATCTTTCTATCCTTCTCCAGGAACATTTATGGTCCTTCACTTACATCTCCTTAGGTTTTTATCTTGTGTTGTAATTATTTATGCATATATCTTTTATCTCTCCTATTAGGCATATGTTTCTTCATGACATTATTTATGATTGATGAATTTTTTATATTTTCCATAGTACTTTGTATAGCACTTTGCATGTAATAATTGTGAAATAACTGCCTTTTGAATGAGTGAATAATGCTACTTGTCTATCTAGAATATGTCTGAACCCAACTGAAAGAAAGCTAAAGCTCTTGAACAAGAAAGGAAATTGAAATGCTATAAGATTTAGGTCAGTTTTAAGTGCAGACCAGACATTTAATGATTATTAATTTATTAACCTGCTGTCCGCTTTTTGCATGTATGGGTATGGCATTAGTCCAGATAGTTTTAAGTGGCCAGATAGATATCTATCTCCTGTCTCAACTGGCTCCAAGTGTTTTTGGCACACTGAACAAAGGCGCTAAGAACAGAATGGAGCTGGAACATGTGCTTCCTTCTTACCCTCTCTTGTGTGTTTTCACAGCAAAGTATTCCAGTTCCATAATCAATCTCATATAATGCTATTTAATCATTATCCATTCTTAAATATTGACACATTAGAAGATCCTTGTAAAAGTGCTTTTACTGTTCAAATTTTAAATAAAATAAAAGAATCAGTACTTTGCATGTTTATCTTTTAGTCTAAGATCATCTTTCACTGAATGGTCTGTTGTTTCCAATTTACAACTGTATCCTTTTTACTTTAAGATGGACTTCCATTCATTCAAACCCTCCCACTTTCCCTTCCTAAAATCTTCTTTTTATCCGAGACTGGCTCTTTTTTTATATACTAAATATCTTAGTGCTGCTTCCTTTGGTTCCTGGTACTCTTTATCATTTGCTGAACCTGTCCTCATCCTCTAATTACTGATGTTATAATGGCATAACATTTTGCTTCTGTTTGCATACTTAAACAGTTTAAAGTCAGCCACATTCTTAGTTCTGTTCAGCGATCTTCTTATTTACTTTTTGATAACTCAGATTCTTTTTAGACCAGAGAAAATAAAGTGGTACCCTACAAGTTGAGTATGTTTCTTACCTAATTCAGGAAATTTCACAATACATATACAGATTTTTGATTTTTCTTGGAAAAAATCCCCAAATTTTGACATATTAATACTATGTTCTCATCCTTCAGAAACAGTAATCTTGTGGAGCTGAGCCTGCTGCTGTCTTTATTTGGGGCCTATATACTCTAATTTGACTCAGTCCCCACCACGCTCTATTATGCTATACCAAGACCATTTCATTTATTTATATATCCCAATCTGCTTCCTGTAGGCATTTTCAAATATGACATGTTTCCTATTCTTCTGAAAAAAGAAAGGCTATATGTTTATCTCACCCCAAATTTGTTCTCATGTCGTCTTGAGTTTGTGTGTTCGAGTGCTGCTTTCTCTTCCCTGTCACCATGTTTCTTCTTAACTTACTGAAATCTGACTTTTCTCTCTAATTATTTACAGAAAGATGTTTGCATAGTTGCCTCTGAACTTATTGCTTAATCTGTCTTTAGCCTTAGATGATGTATTTTGGAACTTTTTTCATTATTTGTACTTTCTGCCTTTCAGAATCCCCTGCTCGTGCACACTTCAATAGCTCAGCTGGTAGAGCGAAGGACTGCAGAATCCCCTGCTGACTCCATTCTTTGGAGGCTCTTCCTCTAGGTTTTTTTCTGGGTGTTTTCCCCACAAGCTTACTTAGATCTCTATACATACTCCTTCAATTATTTTATTTACATGTTTACTTGGCTACCAATGCACATATCTAATATGACAGTGATCAAATCTGCATCAACAGCTTTTATCTTTATTCTTATCAACATGTGTCTTTTCACTTGGGTGTCCTTCACTAACCTTCCTATGTTAAAACTAGCATTTCTATTCATTGCTTCGTTCATTCATTTCTTAAACAAATATTCAGTGCCAGCTATGTGCCAGGTATATGCTAAGTATCAGAGCTAAAGTGGTGAGCCAGATAGGACACTGGGTTAAGTGGGGGGAAATACATTGAACAAATAACAAAAGTAAACGTAAAAAACAAACAGCTTTGATAAGTGCCAAGAAGGAAGGAATGGATGGTAAGAAAGCATATAATATAAAGCTTGATGATTATCTGGAATTCTGAGAAAACTGACTCCTTATCTAAGTTGTCCCGTAATTATTCTTATTTCCTAGGCCTTTTCTTCTTAAAAATGTTATCTAAAGATCAGCAATATTAACATCACCTGGGAGATTATTAGAAATGCAGAATCTCAGGTCTACAGAATCAGAAACTGCCTTTTAATGAGATCTCTAAGTGAATCTTGTACACATTGAAGTTTGAGAAGCACTTCCCTAGGCTGGATTCCAGAAATTTATTTGACTATTTTTTATTATATTACTCTATCTTTCTTCTTGGAATGCTTTTTGTATTCTTTTACCCTAATCTAGAAATGTTATTCACCTATTCCTAGTTGGTCTGCTTAATTCATTTTGCTCAGTTGCCCAATTAGCCATAGTAAAACAATACATTCTCTAGGACATTTCTTTGAGCCTGGTATAACCTACATAAAAAATTCAAGTTTCTCTGCTTAGCCTTAAAAACCACTGATAATTTAGTTCTGCCCCATCTAAAGTATGTATCATATTTCTATAACCTCATCAGAGCACATTAAGCTCATTTATTCTTTCAAGAAATATTTCTAAGCATGTAAGTCATATTAAAGCTTGCAGGGGATATGGACAAGTAAAGATATTCCTATTTTTCTTAGTGCTTAGTAAAAACTTTATTTACACAATAAAGATGTAAACCTTTTGTTTGTTATGTGTTGTAGATTGTTTTACAGTTTGTTTTTAGCCCTTCGTTTTTAGCAATTTTGCTGTTTTTTATTTTTAAATTTTGTGAGGTAAAATGGTTTCTGTGAAGTAAGATGCCTTGATTTTATGAAGTAAAATAACGAAATACTTATTTTTCTCCTCTTAAAAATCTCTGAAGTATGTTCCAGTTGGTTGTCTGTCTTTACCCTGTAGTTGTTTCAGCGATGTCTTTGACCGTATCATTTTAATTGTTTTAAATTTCGAACTGATTTCTCTCTATCATGAATGTTACCCTAATCTCAAAAATATTTATAATGCCATTTTTTCCCACTATACAATGTAGTCTTTGGTAATAAAATAGTTTGAAAATGTTTATGTAATTACTTAATAAATGTAAGTATGAGTTAAAAAGATAAATTATATCTTACTCATGGTTATCTTGAAGAACAACATGGAGCTTTCCAGAAACTGGTAGCCTTTTACGATTATGTCTCATGATTTGAATACATAGACACGATGGCAGATTGAATTATTTGCTTCTATTCTTTATGCCTCCATGTGTTTGTGGTCTTTGTCATATGATATAGCAGGTCCTTCCACTAGAGGAGAAATATACTTCTCTATCTTTTGATTTTGGCTCAGCCAGGTGATTTGCTTTGGACAGTGTGATATTAGAAGACATGACCCAAACAGAGACTTAAAGTAGGGCTTATCTTGTGCTTCTGCTGTCACCATGACAAGGACATGGTCTGGCTAGCCTGCTGGTCCAAGGAAGATGAGAGAGAGATGGTATAGACGAGACCTAACCTGCAGCTTGACTCCAAGCCTAGAGTAGATTAACAAACACACAGATGCAGAAGAAACTATAAATGATTGTTACGTTGAGCCATTGAATTTTGGAGTGTTCATAATATACCACTATTGTAAAAATAGCTAACTATACAAAAATTAAGGAAATGATATTTTAAATATCATTTAAAAGTCATTAACTTTTATCAGAAATCTAGGAGTCATCACTGATTCCTCAATTTCATTCATCCACTCAGTCTACCAACTACTTTTGTTCTATCTCCAAATAAAACAAATACCCCCACTTCTTTCTCCACTGCTGCTACCCCTATGTTCTGTTGCCTACACTACTGTACTAGCCTCCTGACTGGCCTTCTTGTTGCTGTTGTGTCCTTTTTATCTTCACAAAGCAGAGTATCGGATCATGTTACTTCTCTGCTTAAAACCTACATTTAGACTATAACCTGAGCTCTACATGGTCTGTCCTTTGCTTAACCTTTGACCTGATCTTGTACCACTTTTACCCTTGCTTATTGCTGTTTATCCACATTGCCCTTATTGTGTTCTGAAATAGGTCAAGTTCTGGCAAGCATGTTTTTGTATGGCTGCTTGCCCTGTTATCACTTAGGTGCCATCTTAAATATTACCTCGTCAAGAGAGCTTGCCTTGACCACTGAGTATCCCCACCTAGTCATTTTCTTAAATCCCATAATCCCACTTAGTTTTCCTTATTCTTAATTTTTAGTATCTATCATGATTTGGAATTATTTTGTGCATTTGTTTACTTTGACTTTTTGCCTGCCTATTGGAATGAGCACAGTTCTTGCCTGTCTTGTCTTCTTTGTATTACCAGGACTTATAATATAGTAGGGATTCCTAATTATTACTTGAATAAATGAATAACTATGTTTTAATTTAAAATATTATAATTGTGTTCAATTTGTATTGCTTCAACCATATTCAGTTTTTAAATATTCCATTCTTTTGTTGAACAATTTATATGTATGTATTATAGAGTTATAGATGGAAAAGATCCATTTTAAACCTGTATTTTTGATAATTGTAGTTACAGTTCAATTTACATTGAAGTTAATTTTTATCAAATGGAAAATCTTTTAACAGCATTAGATTTATGTGCTGAGTCATATAAGGTCACCTTTTGCCTCTCTTTCATAAATCCACAGTTTTATCTGTGGAATTTCTATCATTCTTTCTGAGATTATCATTTAAAACTCATATGCACTTGAAAAGGGGAAAAACTTTTGTAGCTTAAATCTCAGTTGATATGTTTGTTAAATCTCTGCTTAAAGAGGGCAATGGTTTGCAAACAATGAACTTCACAGGAATTGAAAGGGAAAAATTAATGTCACCAAAGAAGAAGAAATGCTCGTAGAAAAGCATTTCATGGGGGAAAAGATAAGACAGATTGTTCCCACTCTCTTGAAGCATTTCAGTTATCCAGGAAAGTAAATAAGAAAGCAAGCACACATGCATCTATCTATTTTTTGTCATCTCTGCTTCAAATCTGGGTTTTGTTTTATTTTATAGAACAAATAATCCACACTTAAAGCCTCTGGGTGTCCCTTCCTAATTCTGATCTACTCACAACCCATGGGTGACTCCTCCTGTGAATTTACTTTTTATGTTATATAGTTTGACCACTAGGGGAGATATCTAGGTATACACACACACTTGTATATGCTCTAGTTCTATATATTTTTTATTTCAAAACGACAGTTTTGAAACTTTTTAAAATGTATTTACAAATAATATCTTTTGAAATAGCGCAAAACAAATGGAATACCTGGGGATAAATCTAATCAAAGATGTGTTAGACTTGTAAACTAGAAACTATAAAACACTGCTGAAGAAAATGGGAAAAAAAATTAAATAAATGGAGGGAGATGCTGTTTTCATGGATTAGAGGATTCAATATTGTAAACAGGCTAGTTCCCGCAAATTAATCTACAGATTCAGTTCAATCCTAATCAAAATTCCAATTGGAATGTTGTGTATTCAGTCTCTTACTATATTCACATCATGTAGCCTCTGGAAGCTCTACCATACCTTCAGAAGACAATGAGAGTGAAAACAATTGTGTTAGTGTTATTTTGAAAATAATTTTTACCTCACAGACCCTTTGAAAAGTTCTCAGGGTCCCCATACTGCACTTGGAGAAACATTAACCATCCCTTCCCTCACTTGTCTAGATCTGCCATCCCCAACTCCTGGTTCATGGCCTGTTAGGGACCTGGCCACAGAGCTCTGCCACCCCCTCAATCCCCCCATCCCCATCTGTGGAAAAATTGTCTTCCATGAAACTTAGGGAACCCTCCACCCCCCTCTTGCACAGCGCATCAGGAGGGGAGCGGCAGCTGAGCAAACGAAGCTTCATCTATATTTATGGCCATTCCCCATGTTGGCATCATGGCCTGAGCTCTGCGCCCTACCCCACCACCTTCTGTGGAAAACTTGTCTTCATGAAACCAGCCCCTGGTGCCAAAAAGGTTGGGGACCTCAGGTCTAGATGATGATTTCATACTCCTCTCTTCCCAGCCTCTAATCTCCCTGTCCCTCCTGTCACTCCTAGCTATTGACTTTGCTTCCTACATAGTAAAACAGTATTCAGATAAATAACATATATGTTATATAAATAGGTACATACACACACAAGCACATATAATTAGAAGAGAACTTCTACACATTCACTGGAACATCTACTCTACTAAACCTCTTGCCTTTCACACATAACTCTGCTTTGCTTTAATTTTGAATATAGAGTATGGATCCATACTCAAACTATGGTTGAACCATCTGTGCTCCTTCCTATCCCATCTGCTTATTTACCAGATTCCACCCCATCTCAGCTCCTCAGTGACATATTTCCAGGAATTTACCCTTTCTTTCATGAATTACCAATCTCCTCTTTTCTTTATCCTTCCCATCATTATTCAATTATCCTCTAATATATGTGTGTGTGTACATATATATATATATCCCTTTTTAAAATGCCCCCCCAAACTTATATCCTTCTTGAAGGATACTCAACTTCACTGCTTCCCTTTATAGCAAATGCCTCAAAAAATTCTGCCTATATTTACTGTAAATTTACTTCTCACATTCATTCATGATCCCAATAATCAAGCTTTATTTTCCTCTCCACTGATATTCCAAGACTTCCATGTTGCTAAATCCAATGCTAGTCCTCAACTCAGCAGAAATACCTGATATAGCTTATCTCTTTCTCCTTCTAGCAATACTTTCTTCACTTGGCTGTCTCCTATCATACCAGCTAATGTTTCTTCATATCTTACCAACTATATTAGTCTCTTTGGTGTTGCTAAAACAGAATAATTGAGGCTGGCTAATTTATAAAGAAAAGACATTTAGCTCATGATTCTGGTGGCTGGAAAGTCCAAGAGTATGACACTGGCATTTTCTTGGCCTCCAGTGAGGGCCTCATGACGTGTGACAACATAGCAGAGAAGCAGAAGGGCAAGCAGACACATGCAAGAAGACCTAACATAAGAGGCAACCTTGCTTTATGACACCACACACTCTTGGGAACTAATCAATTACCTCAAGAACTAATCTAGTCTCAAGAGAAAGGCATTAATCTATCTTAATGACCTATTCATCTCTTAAAGGGACCACTTTCTAACATTGCTGCACTGGGAATTAACATTCCAACATGAGTTTTGGTTTGGCAGGGACACTCAAACCATACCACTAACTTTTGAATTTTGAAATAAATCAAGGTTCAAATCTTGCATCTGCTTTCTTCTCTATTCACATTCACTTCTTGCATAAAGCTCATTAATAGCCTTAATTATCATCTATCCCAGTAAACCCAATATTATCTGTACAGCCGGCACTACTTCTTTGAATTTCAACTTGTAAATCTAAGTGCTTACTCAACTTCTCTGCTTAGATGTGTAATGTTGAGCATATTCAAAATTAAACTTCTGACCTCTACCCCACATCTTGCTTCTCCCTTAGCCTTCTACTTTTTATTAAACAGCAATTTCATCCTTCCAAGGAAACCGGTATGTGGTAGTACAGGAATCTAAGTGAAAGACTGGTGCTTGGATTTGGGTGAAATGTCTGAACTAGTGAAAAGTATTGTTTTCTAATTTATTTTTTAAGATTAATCTGATAGCATATTTGATATGGGGTGTGAAAAATTATTGAGGACCCCAAAGAACTTTTGTTTATGTGGGCTGTATCTGTTAATATTTGCTGTATTTAAAATTTAACCTGGTGTTCACTTCAGCAGCACATACACTAAAACTGGAACGATATAAAGAAGATTAGTATGGCCCCTGAGGAAGGAGGACATGAAAATTCGTGAAGCATTCCATATTTTTAAGAATATAATTTTTAAAAAATTTAACCTGATAAATTTGTAAAATATATATTAATACATTTAATAATAAATCCATACATGGATTTATTTAATAATCCATACATAAATCCATACATGGATTTATTTAATAATCCATACAATAATCCATACATGGATTTTTTAATAATAAATCCATTACATGTTAAGATAAATAACATTTTGATAAAAGAATAACTATATTGTCCAAGACCAAAAGAAAAAAAACACACTTAAAAGAGTGACATTGTTTTTCATTTTTTGCGAATCCTTTTAATTTTAGTTTCTGTTGAAAAGCTTCTTGAAGTCTTATTTTTGTTCCTTTGAAGATAATTTCTTTTTTTGTCTGATTATTCTCAAGGTTTTCTGCCTTTGGTTTTTCGACAGTTTGACTATGATATGCCTAAATATGGTTTCTTGGTATTCTCTCTGTTTTAGACTTACTGAGTTTCTTAAATCTGTGGATTGATGCTTTTCATAAAGTATTGGAGAAGTCTTAATCTATTATTTCTTCAAATATTGCTTCTAGTCTATTCTTTCTTTTGCTTTGGGGACCACAATTGCATGTATGTTGTACCTTTTAACTGGGTCTCATGCATCTTTTTCACTCTTTTCTGTTTTCTCTATCCTTCTTTTTCTCTGTGCTTCAGTTTGGGTATTTTCTATTGAACTGTTGTTTTGAAATTCTGATCCTGTCTTCTGTTGTAATTAGAACAGTGTTGAAAACATCAAAGTTCCTAGTGTCCAATATTATATTTTTTTAGTTCTGTAATGGGATTTTAATTCTTTATTTTTATAGATTCCATTTTTATTAAAATTCTCTTTTATCTATTTTTCTTTACCTACTTTCTTTAACATATTAATCATGGTTATTTTAGTCTATGCTACCACAAATATCTGGATTATTTCTCTGACTGCATTTATTGTCTCTTTTTCTTTTAGATTATCAATTTCATATTGCTGCCTTTTTTCTAATAATTTCTAATAATTTTTGATTTTATGTCATACATTGTGTTAAATGATTGTAGAGTTCCAGATGATGTCTTTTATCAGAGAGAGCTTTCTGACTTAAAAAAAAAAAAGAAGAAGAAGCCTACAACAGATTGGGTGAGAGGCTAATGCAATTATGGATCAAGCTGGGGGCTGGGGCTTCTTCCCAGTCTTACTAAACCTGTGGTTTATTGTTATTACTTTTATGTAGCTCTCCCAAGGTTTTGATTGGAGAGCCTGGAGGTGTCTCCTCAGCTCTGAAAGCTTCTTGGTAATTCAGTTCTTTCCCAAGAAATATTTATGTCTAGCTCTTTAGTTTCCTGCCCCATACTTTCAAATTCTTGCAAATCTTTTGAGTTTTGTGTTTAAAGCAAACACTCCCTTTAGCAAAATTTTGTTTCCAACATACAGGCTATGAGAGATTTCATGATGGCTTTTAGATGCACTTGGCCTAGTTCCCCAGCTTTTTAAGCATGGCCCAGAATTGAGCAAACGTGCCTTAAGAAAAGTCAGCCTTGTGTTCCAGACACCACTATTAGCACTTTGCTCTCTGAAAGGGACATGTCTTACCTCTTAACAGCCTTGCTGGTTTTGTTCCCTCTGTAGAGTCCCTCAGTGTGGGCCAGACCTGATTCTTAGTCTGTATATGTCTCCCAAATTAGCAAATGACCACTGAGAAGAAATCGGCAGTCATTTTTTTGCTCACTTTGGAAGAGCTTCTATCCTCTGGAGTTCTAATTCATCCTGTCTTCTTGCTTCAGCATCCCTCTCATGTCTTTTAAAAATGTAAATTTTGAATTTATACATTTTTTTTTTCTAGTTTTTGCAGTGGAAGTTTTGGGCTACTGCCACCTACTATATTTTATCTGGCAGTAGAAGTCCTTATAAAGAAGATTACTCTGGTTCTTTCTCATTTTATTGAATATGTACCTATGTTTGTTAAATAATTTTTTTAAAAAAATTTATCCCTTCTTTATTTCTCTGAACATTTCAAATACATCTTTCAGTTCTGTGGCAGTTTTATAAACTGCTTTAACTTGGATATGAGTACATATTCTGATCATTGGTTTTGTTGCTCTCTTTCTGGGCATTTTGAGTTTTGTAATTTTTTTTTTTCACCCTCTGTTTTGGATTCCCTTCCTATCACCATATCTATCTCTTTGGCCCTCCTGCTCTAATTGTTATTGATTGCCTCCACCGCTGCCATCCCCAGAGTGATCTAGCATGAGGGCTGAAAATTGAGATAGGAAACTCCAACTCCGGCCGGATACCAGTGATTTTGTAGACTCGGTCACTGACACATGATCTTTCTAGGTTCAGTTCCATCTCCACTGAGGCTAGCTCTGTGTGCTCTCTGCTCCTTTTTAAAAGCCATAGCGCCAGGTGGTAGTCAACAGTGCGTTTTTTCATCTATTTTTCATTATTAGTAGAGCCAGCCCTAGCTCCAGCCCCTAGCTCTAAACAGTGAGCCTGAGTCCTGTTTCTAGAGGCAGAACTTGTGGGCCCTTTTACTTCCACAAGCAAATCTGCAGGCTGCCATTACATACTTTTTTGGTGAGCTTTAGGCTCACTCACAGCATTATGCTTCTTTTCTGTTTCTGATACTTTGAAATGCTTACCTGGGTTTTGACTGGCTATATTTTTCTTTTTTTATTATTTCATGTTTCCCTGCTATGTTTTAGCAAAGGGGAGATGATTCATAAAAGTGTGAAATTACTATAACACCTTGATCAAAAATTCAGAAACAAATTTTACCCTGTATTTTGGCTAAACTCCTGAACTGATTTTAATTATCAATTTTACTTACTAGATTTTTTTTTTTCTGGTAAATGAACAGATAGTATTTGGTCCCTGATTGGCAGTATTGATTATACTGCCTTTCCCCACTGTTCTACATACTTTAATTTATTGCATGAGTAATTTTATTCCTAAGAAAAAAAATAGGACCTACATTTGTTTTCCCAAAGGAAGACGTGACATATTGAGTAAGAATAGTTAGTGGTTTACTTTTTCTACTTCTCATCTTCTATAAAACCATATTTTGTATAATAACTTGCTTTTTATAAGAATTCAATAATTTGGTTAATAAAATGATAGTAAGATGTTTTAGCATATGCTCCAGATTATTTTAGAAGGTTTAGTTTACTTTCTAGGTAAACTCTGTATGTTTTGATACTAAATTTCTCCCAGATAGTAGTGAGATTTCAGGCTCCAGAAATCAAAATGGTTGATCTGGTATAATTTAATTTTTTAAATTCCTTAAATATCAAGGTAGTTGGTAATGAATATAGAAAAAATATATGAGTAATTATAATTGAAAAACATTAGATCTGGGTATTTTTTTGTCAATAATCATAATTCTGGGCAGGGCACGGTGGCTCACGCCTGTAATCCTAGCACTCTGGGAGGCCAAGGTGGGTGGATAGCTCTAGGTCAGGAGTTCAAGACCAGCCTGAGCAAGAGCGAGACCCTGTCTCTACTATACATAGAAAGGAATTAATTGGACAACTAAAAATATATGTAAAAAATTAGCTGGGGATGGTGGCATATGCCTGTAGTCCCAGCTACTTGGGAGGCTGAGGCAGAAGGATTGCTTGAGCCCAGGAGTTTGAGGTTGTTGTGAGCTAAGCTGACGCCATGGCACTCACTCTAGCCCAGGCAAAAGAGTGAGACTCTGTCTCAAAAAAAAAAAAAAAAAAAAAAGGAAGTCCCAAGCATTTCAGATGAGGGATACTCAACCTTTAACAGTAATAAGCTAGCTTTTTGCTTACAAGTAGGGTAAAATCAAATCCCAGATAAGACAGTTATATGGGTTAAAACTCAAACTACACACCTAAAATGGGTACACTTTATTGACTATAAATGGAGGGAGGAGAAAAGGTGTAGAAGGAAGGAAATGAACAAGGATGAAAAAGAGGAGGAAAGAGAGGAAAATGAAGAAAAGCTAGAGGAGGAGAGAGGGAATAGGAGGGGGAGGTCTAAGACAAGAGAAATTCCTTAGTATGTGGAGGAAAGAATCTAGACTAGAAGACAGAAATGTTAGCATTTATCAGTGAGGCATGGTGGTTCATGCCTGGAATTCTAACACTCTGGAAGGCTGTGGCGGAAGAATCACTGGAGGCCAGGAGTTCAAGACCAACCTGGGCAACATAGCAAGGCCCTAAGAAAATTAAGGAATTAGCCACATGAGGTGATGCACACCTGTAGTCCCAGCTACTTGGGAGGCTGAGGCAGGAGGATCATTTGAGTTGGAAGTGATCCCAGGAGTTGGAAGCTGCAGTGAATTGATCACACCACTGCACGCCAGCCTGGGTGACACAGCAGGACCCTGCCTCTTTAAAAAGTAAATTAAAAAAAAAAAAAAAAGTGGATTTATCATATACTAACCCTCTCTTTCTCTCAATCTCTCTTTCTCCCAATCACACACTCCCAAACTGTGCTCTGAGAAGGTCTCTCACCAAGTAATTGACAAATATATTGGTGAGGGATGCACTAATATCCTTAGAAAATGCTGTGGAGATTGTCCTTTGCAGTTCTGGGTTAAAGAAGGACAATATTGCCATTAAAAGGGGCTCCCTGCTTTCAATAGGATAGTTCAATTTCCAAAGTGACAAAGGATAAGTAGAAACAACTCTCAGATATAAAGTGGAAATGATTTTAGGCACTTCAGGGGCTTATGGACATCATGTGATAAATAGTGCCTTGGCCTCAATCCATCTCACAGTGAGGCCAGTGGGGCCATGGTCACACCCTGATATGTCCCCTGTTCCTGAACACACGCTAATGGCTCCCTTACCTATGAGTCAGGACTGTCAGTGAGGGAAGGGCCAAGTGGAATCCTCTAGGTATGTCCCTTACTACCAAAATCATAAACACAAAGCAACAAACATTACATTCTCGTAGGAACTACAGAAAACACTACCAACTTCAAAGACTCAAAAGATAGGAATGGTGATTGTTACATTTTGATTTCACTAGCCTATTTGGCCAGAGCAGACAAGATGGGTCCATTCTCCAAGGAGAATGACCGTGGATTACAGTAAATTACAACCAGTGATGACTCCAATCTTAGTTGCTGCTCCAGATACGGTCTCTTCACTGGGACAAATTAACACCAGCCCTTGCACTTAGTAAGTATCAACCAAGCTAACAAATGCTTTTTTCCTCTATCCCAAAAGAGAGACCACCAGAGCTGTTTTCACCTTATAGTCCTGAGCATACCTTCATTGTCACAGCTCAGGGCTATATCAACACTTCAGCTATCTTTCATTATCTGGTCCACAGAGGCTTTGGGCATCTCAATATCTCACAAGTACACTAACTACACTGTTACTCCCACCAGCAAGTGTGAGTTTTCCTATAGCTCCATATCCCCACCTACACTTGGCACTATTACATTACAGCTTTGTAATTTTTGTCAACCTAATAGGTGAAAAAAGATATTCCACTGTTTTAAGTTGCATGGCTCTGATTACTAATTTCCTCTCTTCTTATTCTTGTCAGAATTTCCTATTCTGTAAACTACTTATGAATATCCTTTGTCTATTTTTCTGTAGAGATTGTTGATGAATAGTCATCTCTTGTCTAATGAGGTAATAATCCCTTGTCAATTTCAGGCATGGTAAATATCTGCCTCATTCTTTTATATGTCCTTTGCCAAATAAAAATCCTTAATTTTTATATAAATCATTAATTTTTCACCTTTATAAGCCTTTAAAGCTTTAATAAGTCCTTCCCCGTCTCTAGAGAAAGAGGTTCTTTAACATTTTCTATTAACTTGATAGCTCTTCTTTTCACATTTAGGTCTTAATTCATTCAGAGTCCAGCCTGTATATGGTGTTAAATTTGTTTTGTCTCCATACAGTGAGCCACTCTCCCTAACAACATGACTCCTTTCTCCAGTGATTTATGATGACGCCTTTATCTTTCTTTTTATATAGAAATGAGGTCTTGCTGTGTTGCCCAGGCTGGTCTTGAACTCCTATGCTCAGGTGATCCTCCCTCCTCAGCCTCCCAAGTAGCTGGAATTACAGCCACTGTGCCCAGCTCAACCACCTTTATCTTAAGTTCCCAAATATACATATATAGGTAAGTCTCTGCCCTCTACTTTGTCCCTTGGTCTATTTTTCTGTTTTTGTACTTATACCAGTTTTTATTACTACAGCCTTGAAATATTATCTTAACGTCTCATAAGGCAAGCCTGCCCCCACAAAACAAATCTTTAAGATTGATTTAGTGGTTCACAAACTTTATTCCACCTACCATATAAATTTTAGATATAGATTATTGAGTTTGGCAAACAAACTAAATATAATTTTCATGGCATTTAAATTTAATTTATGGATTAAAATAGAGAAAACTGACATTCTTATGATAATAAATAATTTAATCCAAGAGCATGGTAAATTGTACCATTTATTTAGATCATCTTCTAGTTTCTTTTTAAAGTTTTCTCCTTAAAGGTACTGTGTAATCTTGGGTTAATTTCTAGAGATTTTATAGTTTTATTACTATTATTGTATACATTTACCTGTGATTACCTTTATTAGTTGTTTATCACTAGTTTAGTAAATGCTATCAATTTTTGTAAGATGACCTTAAATCCAGCAATCCTGTGAAACTCAATAGTTTTAACAATTTCTCTCTTGATTCTAATGTTTCACCTAGGTAGATGATCAAATTATCTGCAAATAATGAGTTTTATCGCTTCCCTTACAATCTTTATACCTTATTGCTCCTCCCTTATAGTGGTAGCCAGGACCTTTCTTACCATATTAAACAGCAGTAGTGATGGGAGCATCCTTATCTTGTTACCAATCTTAAAGTGAATATATCTAAAATTTCTCCACTAAGTATTATTATTTACTTCAGGGTTTTGCTAATGATCTTTATCTAGTTATCTTGTACTTTTGCTTGCTAAGAGTTTTTATCATAAACAGCTACTCTATCTTATTGAATGATAATCATGATTTGTCTCTAGTCTATTAATGAGATAAATTACATTAATACATAAATAAATGTTGAACCATGCTTGAATTCCTAGGACTAACTATGGATCATGATTCTTTTAACACACTGTTAGAGTTGATGAACTAATATTTTGTGTAGGATTTTCATTTCTATGTTAACAAATGAAACAGACCTGTAATTTTCTCTTTTTACATTGTCTTTATCTAGTTTTAGAATCACCATTTTATTAACCTCATAAAATGAGTCTAGTACCTCTGCCCCCATTTTCCATAACTTGTAAAAAGGAATTAAGTGTTAAAGTTTGATGGAAGTACTTATAAGAGTATTTGGATCAAGAGTTTTTAAAAGTGGAGGTCTTTACTACTTCATTTTATTAGTCAATTTAAGCTATCTATTGCTTATGATACCAATTTTCACAGTTAATAGTTTTCTAAGAATTATACATTTCACCTAGGCTTTCAAATGTATTAACCTATAGTTTTTCATAACATTCTTTTTTAATCTATAGTTATTTTCCATTTTTCATTTATTTTATTTGCATCTTTTTGATCAATCTTATCAGAGGTCTCTGTCTAGCTTATAAACCTTTTCAAAGAACAATCTTTTGGTTTGGCAAATTCTTCTTTTGTTCTCAATTTCACTGATTTCTGCTCTTAATTTTAGCTTGTTTTTTGAACTCTTCAAATGAACTCTGTTTAAGCACTAAAGCAAGTTTCCTTCAGCATTTTAGGTAAGTCACCCAGCCACTTTGTACAATATCTGGTTTCACGGCACAACATTCAACGTTATCCCCAAGTTTGCATAATAGGAGAAAAAAATCATATACAAATCTTACCAATCATACCTACGTATCAGTCTATGACTAAAGCAGTATCTTGAAGGCAAATAAGATTAAGTGCTATTCCCAGACACACAAACACAAAAAAAAAAATTGTGTAAATTGTGATTTTTTACCTTTAGCAAGGCAAATATTTTCTCTGCACAGCTAATTGGACACTTACTGGTACAGCTTGATAAAATTAGTAACTAGAAACGAAATCTCCAGTTGCTTTACCAGATGCCATTCAAAACTTGCAGTTAATAATAGGAGAGAAAAACCTGGCTGTGATAGTGACACTCATTTTCACCGCCCCACCCGCAAAAAAAAAAAAAAAAAAATCCACTCAAAGCAAAAGCACATTCTTTTCCTAGCTATAGAAGCACACATCATGGTTGGAGGGAATTTCAGATTACAAACAGATTTTGGTCTTAAATCTTTCCACCTGTAATTGAGCCTTAACGCAGGTCACTAACATAACAAAGTTCAACGTGCAACAAAAGCTTGGCTTTGGACACGTGCTGAATGGCTTATTCTTATGAGTGAATGCTCCAAAAAGTGATTTTATGCATTAGCTTCAAAACGTCGCAGCTGCCACTGCACTGGGAAGCAGCTAGCACATTTCCCTAGCAGGTTGCAAAGGTGTACACAGAGGAGAAAGAACGAGGTGTAGATATGGGTCAACTTTCAAATTCCTGACTGATTTAACACAGACTGGCTAAAAGCACAAGAACACAAGTTGCCAGATTTCTTTTCTCTCTAGCTGCAAAAAAAGACTGAAGGCCACCTCCTAAAGAAACTCAGGCAGCCTTATTTTCCCCTCAGCTTTCAGGGTGAAACTTTAAGGGGAGATAGATGAGAAAAGAGCTTCCTAATGTTGAGAGACAGCCAGTTGTGATAAGGATCGAATTTGTAGAAGAACTTGGGACTGCGTGCGTACCAGGCTTCCTCTCTAGGCCAGGTAATACAAGAAGCCAGGGCCGCTTAGGCGCTGGCCGCAGACACCAAACGAGGGGGAGGTGGGGCGGGAAGAGAAGAGGAGAAGAGAGACCCAGGCCTGAAACAAAGGAAGCCAGGCTGCTCCAAGAGGGGGTGGACTCGGCGTCCGAGCAGGGAGGAGAAACGCCAAGGCTGCTGGGGAAAGGCTGGACTCACAGAACTTGGAGGTGGAGGTGTTGATGTTGATGGTGGAGCTGGCGCTGGGGGCGGGGGCCGCCTTGGCCACAGCTGCGGCCGCGTCGCAGCTCTTCAACATCATGATCACCCCATTGGCCTCCGGCGGTGGCGGCGGCCCCATCGGGTGCCCCTCCTTGGGGCCCTTCCTGTCCACGGAGACCGCGGGCACCGCCAGCAGCTGCCCCCCCGGAGGCTCTCGGGCAGTGGCTGCAATCGACGAGGGGGGCGGCGGAGGCGGTGGGGGCTGCCGGAAACCGTCCACGGCGGCCTCCCAGTTGTTATGGTTCTGGTCGTCCATCATCGCCTCGTAGCTGCCCCCCTCCTCTTCTTCCATGCTTTCCTCCATCCTGCTGGCCCCTGGCACCCGCCCGCTTCACAGGCACCTGCCGTCCGTCTCAACCCCGGGCCAGGGGGCACCGCTGCCGCCACAAGCTCACATCGCCAGGCACCGGAACAAGCGCAGCGGAGACGACAGCGGCGCGGCGGCTCCCTTGATCTCGGCGGAGCCGACTCGCTCAGAGACACCGCTGACGGCGGTGGGCGCTCCGGGGCTCGCGTCTGGGAGAGGCAGCCGTAAAGCAGCGGCGTCCCTCACGACATTTTACAGCGGCTTCCAACAAGCAATTGGAAAGGGCTGCTGGGGGAGCGGCCAGGAGGACACGTGGTGCGAGAGACCAGCCGCGAGAAAGCAGATCGAAAAGGGGCGGGAGCTGCGAGTCAGCCCCACGCAATGGGGAAGAGGTTCGTCCCGCCTCGGCCTGGCGTTGAGAGGCGTGGCGCGACGGGTCCGGACTGGCATTCTTCGGCCCCGCCCCTTGCCCGGCCTCACGTGATAAAGGAGTTTGGCTTGCGCACGCGCATTCGCATTCTCAGTACAGTTACCAAGACGACGAGCCGGCCCGCTCCTGAGGATGCGCGCAAAGCCGGGCTTGGCGGTCGCTGTTGTACCGGCCATTCTTTCGGAGGTGTTCTTCTCGCGCTCCCCTGGCCTACCGGGCCTTCTCACCTCTGAGTGCCTCCCAGGCGTGGCCTTTGCTTGGGACAGAGGTATAGGACCCAGGGTCGCAGATGTAAACGGGTGGGACAGCCTTGAGCAGCCTTTCGTCAGATTGCTCCTGGACCGGGTCCTCAGCTCCGTTATCCAAACCCTCCGAGAATAAAAACTGAATCACACATAGCAGGGTGGCGGAGAAAATAAATGCGTTTGAGATGTTCGTGGGTGTTTTTAAAATTCCATAACTCCTCCACACACTGAGGCCAGAAACGCAGCTTTTAAAAAAATGCCAAGCTTCCTGCACTGTTTCACAAATCTGACTACAAATTGGAGATTGTGTGTGAGGACCAAAGAAGAAAATTGTGCATTCTATTATAATTTTCTTCATTCTTCGCAGTTAATTTGCATTCTCAAAGTATAGCAATACTAGTAATATTTCATATGAAAATATAATTGTTTATTGTGGAGCTTTTTCTAGCTACTGGTGATAAGTTGTCTAGAAAAACCCTCTGTTACATTTAAGTCAGCAGATAATAAATCTTTATTTCCACAAGGTATGTAATTAGTGTGACGTGAAGAATCGCTTCAGCCACTTGAGAAATTGTTACCTCCCATGTACTTCAATATATCCACGTTTGTTTCAGCTTCTCTACATGTACTTTCCCAATATATTCTGCACTATATTTGATGGAACATTTTCACCAATCACTTGCAATGATTCAATTTTAGACAATGCTGCCTCGTTTTAATCAATGGCATACATTTTTTGAATCAATGCGTTTTTAGTTCTCTGGCCCTTCGATGTTGGGGATGTGAAAAAGATTTTTAGGTAAAACAGAATTAAGTGATATGGTAAGGGGAAAAACATAAAACCTTAGCATTCCACACGTGGCAAAAGAAAGATAGAAGAAGGAAGACAAATTATGTCTTTTTCAGACAAACAACTAATAGTTTGTCACCAACAGACTTTCTAAGTAGATGGGTGGGTGGATGTAACTGGAGATAAAGAAGGATCTCTACACAATAGAAGATCCAGTACACAGGGAAGATACCGGAGTCATAAATATGTCTCTAATGACATGGCTACAAAATGTATGAGGCAGAAATTAATAGAAGAACAAGAAGGAGAAATCCACCATCAGAATAGGTGATTTTTCACCTATCTGTAATTGCAGTGAGTTGCATGAGGCCCCCCACAAGATATGTCCATGTCCTAATCCCTGGAACTTGTGAATGTGCCCTTATTTGAAAAAAAAAGATGTTTGCAGATGTAATTAAAGATATTGAAATGAGGAGATCATCCTGGTTTATGGGATGGGCCATAAATCCAATGACAAGTGTCCTTAGAAAGGCAAAGGAGATTTGGGACAAACAGAAGACACAGAGGAGGAGTTAATGTGACCACAATAGCAGAGATTGGAGTGATGCAGCCATAGCCAAGGAATTCTGATGGCCACTCAAAGCTGGAAGAGGCAAAGAGTGGATTCTTTTGAGCCTTCAGAGGGAGTGTGACCCCGCCGACACACTTATTTCGAACTTCTGGCTCCCAGAATTGTGAGAGAATACATGTCTGTTGTTTCAAGCCACCCATTTGTGAGAATTTGTTACAGCAGCTAGTTATAGGAAACCAATGTATAGATCAAGGGGACCAAAAAATCTTTAAGGGACTAGAAGAGTTGAATAACACAATTATCGAGCTTAATCTAATAGACGTACATAGAACAGTGTCTCAGCAGCTGCATAATACACATTCCTTTCAAGAAACATTTACAAACACCTCGGTAAATTCACTGAAAATCATTTAATTGTACACTTAAAATGAAGTGTTGGTTGTACGTAGATACAGTTGGAGCACTATGTATGTACTCTATGGACTACTTTGACAGAGTAGGTTTGTGAATGTAACAAGATAAGTCAACTTGAGTGGTAATATATTTTGGGAAATCAGCTTACTACAAATTGTGACTGTAAACATTGTACTGTAAATGCTTTGTAGTTTTCCCCCAATAAAAAAAA
>CAUYRT010079549.1:0-20797 GCA_963574885.1 Lepilemur ruficaudatus | reverse complement strand
TTGCAAATACTTTCTCCCATTATGTAGGTTGTCTTTTCACTCTTCTGATTGTTTCCTTTGCTGTGCAGAGGCTTTCTAGTTTGATATAGTCACATTTGTTTTTACTTTGGTTGCCTATGCTTTTTTTTTTTTTTTTTTTTTTAGACAGAGTCTCACTCTGTTGCCCAGGCTAGAGTGCCTTGGTGTCAGCCTAGCTCACAGCAACCTCAAACTCCTGGGCTCAAGTGATCTTTCTGCCTCAGCCTCCCTAGTAGCTGGGACTACAGGCATGCGCCACCATGCCCGGCTAATTTTTTCTCTATATATTTTTAGTTGGCCAATTAATTTTTTTCTAATTTTTTGGAAAAGACAGGGTCTCACTCTTGCTCAGGCTGGTTTCAAACTCCTGACCTTGAGCGATCCACCCGCCTCAGCCTCCCAGACAGAATGCTAGGATTACAGGCGTGAGCCACTGCGCCTGGCCGGTTGCCTATGCTTTTGATGTCTTAGTCATAAAATTTATCCTGAGACCAATGTCCTGAAGTGTTTCCCCTGTGTTTTCTTCTAGTAGTTTTATGGTTTCAGGTCTTAAATTTAGGTCCTTGGTCCATATTGAGTTGATTTTTTGATAGGGTGAAAGGTGTGGGGGTCTAGTTTCATTCTTCTGCATATGGATATCCAGATTTCCCAGCACCATTTATTGAATAGATTGTCCTTTCCCCAGTGTATATTCTTGATGCTTTTGTTGAAAATTAGTTGGCTGTAGATATGTGGATTAATTTCTGGGTTCTCTATTATGTTCCATTGATCTCTTTTTCTGTTTTTATGCCAGTGTTGTGCTGTTTTGGTTACTACAGCTTTGTAGTATATTTTGAAGTCTAATTGTTAAAGTCCTCCAGCTTTGTTCTTTTTGCTCAGGATTGCTTTGGCTATTTGGGGTGTTTTGTGTTTCCATACAAACTTGAGGATTCTTTTCCCTATCTCTGTGAAGAATGTCATTGGTATTTTGATAAAGATTGCACTGAATCTGTAGATTGCTTTGAGTGGTATATGTCTCTTTTGACACCTGCTGTTTATAATTTTAAGATCTGTTGCAGCGAAAAAACTCACAAATGTCCACTATAGATGGCATCACATATTTCTGTTCAAGTGAGACAATGGGTGTACGCAAATTTTATTTATACACACATACACACATGAAATTTCTGTTGTGACCATTTATTAAAAAAAACCCTACAAATAGCTCTGGGTGGTAAATTACCTGAGTTTAAAAATAATGTATTAAAAGAACTTAATCACAAAGCCACTGTTATTTTTCTTATTTCTTACATAGCCTTATATTGTCATAATTTTCATATAACCTTACAAAACCTCAAGTGCCTGAAGCCATTAGTTCAAATTTAGCATCTGTTATAAGCTCTAAATGTGTAATCCTCAACCTTTCCAGTCTAAAAGGAGGAATTAGGATGGAATATGGCTATAGTTTGGGGCAACTGATTAAAACTGTATCAGAATCCCAAAGAGGGAAATGGTAGCTACAAAGCTCTGCTCACTTGCTTAGTGGTGTTTCTCTTAGCAGAGTTTTCAGAGTTCCCGTGTTTCTGGCCCTCAGGTTGCTCTTCATGTAATTCACATTTACTTTCTGGGCACAGTATCGTCTTGATTTTCTCTTCCTTATTTAAAGTTTACTAATATAGAATAGGCCACAAGCCTTTCCAATAATACTGTGTTTTTCCTAAAGAAGTTTCTGAATTTGAGAATTGTTTTATATTAGAATGTTGTGACTTATCATCAACTGCAGAAATATTTTTCAAAGTGTGGTCCAAGAGATAATGGTTGTCAGCTGCTATAAAGATGTGTTTATCACTTGAAAAGAACTAATTAATATTACTGTAGGGAAACTTCTTTAAACACAGCCATTTTCTGAAAGGAAGACAATGAAGGGGAGAGAAAATAAAACAAGGAACATTTTATAATACCTTACAAAAGCTCAGTGTGGCTATCCTATTTGGAATAATGTAATTAAAGGGAATTAAATGTGTTGGGTAAAAAACTTTTTTTCAACTAGCCCCTTGAAAAGGAATAGAATTAAGCAGGATCGTGTTTTAAACCCAAATTCTGTCTGCACATACATTTTAATTAACCTAATATTTATTGAATGACAAGCTGAGTTGGCAGCTACAAGCAGAGTTTATTATGTTAAGATCTACCTTGAAGGAATGACGATGAGGCTAGGTATGGCAGCCTCAAATGCTCACGCTGAGAAATAGCTGATGGCCATGGGGAACCATCACGTACTTTGACCAGGGAACAGAGGATCTGGTATGAACTTTAGTTTCTCTCTTGTCAAATTAAAACATACAGAAAGCAAGGATTTGATCTTTGTTTTTTTTTTTTTTATATAACACCAATACCAATTCTAACCTGTCAGGGCAAAGTCAGTAGTAATTAATAGCTGTCGATGAAGCCAGTCATACTAGAATTGATTTTTTAATAAGCAGCCTAATAATGAAAATTGACATAAATTCAGGGATTTTTCTTTTAAGAACAACTCTTAAGGCAATTTTCACAACCTTTTATATTCATTATGCATCCAGTAAGTATGATGGTGGATGATTTTAGCTTTAGCATAGAGAATGTGGCAGCTGATTGAAAAAAAAAATTGCAGTGCTTCTGTCTTAATGAGAGAACTTGACTTGTCAAAGGAAATAAGAGGTCACAGGAGGCCTAGTGGGGAAAAAAGAACAATGAGCTTGGTTCCAGCTGACAAAAATTTACCCTAATGATTTGACCAGCTAACGATGACTGGGCGAGTTCCCAGAGTCCTCTGACCCAGATGTTCTCATTTGTAAATGCAAAGTGACTTCTTTATCAGCCTTCTGGGGAAATCTTCGGAGCTGTGAACCTGCTGCCTACAGTAATCTCGCTATCCAGAGCTCCAGGCTGTTCTCAGATGAAATTTCAGAAACAGGCCACTGGAGCTTTCCCGGTAAGGGCTTCAGAGGTGGCCAAGGTACCAGCAGTTGGGGAATGAGGTTTATCTGCCTCGGTAATCTTCACTTGATTTAAGACAATCAGTGGGGTGCCTCTTTTCTTCTAGGTTGCAGTTGATTGCGGTTGGCCTGGGCTGAGTTGTTTGGGAAACATGAGTTTTGCCTAGCGTGAGTCAGCACTGCGCTGGGTAAACTGCCTGCTCTGTTGCAATCTTGCTTACCAAAGATACGTCCCCAGGCGGCACCATTCACTTTGCCTGAAAGCCGCTGCTCTTAGTTCCTGAGATGATCTCATCTGAACATGGCTCCAGCGACTTCAGCTGCAGGGACTCGAGGCACCTTGCTTTCTACTGGGGCAATGTTTTGAAGCAGGCAAAATCAGGTAACCCCAGACTGTTTTCTTAGTTTCATTAGCTGGACTAAGCTGAGTTAGAAACTGGGAAAAGCCTTGGTCTTCAAAAATGAGTCAGTGCCTTATCAGTTTGGGTATCTTAAAGTCAGCACTTCCACTCTTTGAAGGGGTAGTTACAGGGAAAAGTTTTGTTTTATTTGGAATCTGGATGTGGCTTCAGACCTCATTAGACCTCTGGTTATATAAACATTAGAGAAAGCCAAACATGTTAGGTTTACAACTTTATCCATCTTTTCCTCTTTGTGTTTTCTGTTCTTTCTGTGTCTTGTGAGAAACAGCTTAGTCAAACGAGACCATCGTTAAAATGAGGTGAACACATTTGCTTACCTACCTAATAACAATATTGACTTGGAGAGAACACTGTCCTACCAGTGAGTTTTACCCATATTTCTTTCTCGGGTATCATGAAAAACCTGCTCTCATCTCTTATGCTGTTAGGCTACTGCCCCACCTCTTTTGAATTCTTCACCTAAACAGAATATCCTATCTCTAGGTAGTCACCCCCTACCCAAAGTTAAGCTTCTGCTCCTTTTAATTCCACCAAATGGTCCGTGTTCTCTTTCGCGTCAGAACTTTGAATATGTGAGCCTTCTCTCAAACATCCTCCCCCAACTTAATCTGGCCAACTGGTTTGAGCCTAGAAGTCGCTGCTTCCACAAAGCCTCTTCTAATTTACCAAGACGAGGCAAGTACTCGGGAGAGCCTGGTATTTACTCCAATCACAGGGTATATTGAGAATCAGGGTCTGTTTTGTTAGAATTGAATCCATGGTACTTGGCACATAGTAGGTTTTCAGTAAAGTAGAATGAGGATGTACTTTCTCAACTTTGATCCTCTTACCAACCCTTTTGTTATTTTGGTTTCTGCCCCTATTACCCTCCTCATGCTTTTGGGAAGATCAGCAGTAGACTCTTAATTATCAAACCCAGTGTCTCGCTTTCAACCTCCAACTTCCTTAATCTCTGCCTAGCGTTTAACACTGTTAAACCTTTTTTCCCCCAGCAACTCTCTTCATTTCTCTTCTCTTGAGTTTCCATAGTATCTTTTTTATTATTTCTTCTCATTCTGAATATCCCATAAATGTTGAGGTGCTCTAAGGCTTTAGCTTGGTTATCTTTTCATTCTTCCCCCACCCTCTTCCTCCAAGGATCTCAAATATGCCTATACATTCAGCTACCCTCATTAAATTTTACTAGCCCAGCTGTCTCTCTCAAACTTTGATCCTTATTTCCAACTTGACAGACAAACCTACCAGGGTATTCAAAAGACATTTTAAATTCAACGTGTACATAGCTGAACTCATTATCTCACCTACCCAGTACGTGCTATCTGTTTGTATTGCTGTATGTTTGAACTCTTAATTATATATACTAAATCTTCCTGTTCATTCTTTTTGTGCTCACATCCTCTAAGTATGTTAAACCCATAGTTGCTAAACCCTTTTGGTTATATTGGAGTACTGTTTGACGTGTGGCTTTTCTTCATCTCCACTTAACTTACCAGAGATCAAACATTGGACATTTTGTTTAACCAGCCCAATGGATTAAAATTTTGCAAATACTTACAGGCAGGGCCTGCACTCTTCAAAGATTTCAGAGACCATCATTCTCCGAAATCTTACACGCTAAAGACTTCACATTTTACCTATATTGCCTCTAGGAATTTGAGTGTGTAACTCCTGGTTCAGACCCTTATCAAATAGACTCCCACCGCTCTACCATAAGTCTTTCCTTGTTCCTGTTTTCTCCCTATTGTTGCCCAAAAGGCCAAGTCTAATCTTTTCATTCAGGGAAAACAGAGAACCAATGTTTTGTTTCCCTGTTTCCTACTTAGCCTGATTTGTAAAGCCCTTCACAATTTGGTCCTATCCTACCTGTTACTTGTCTCCCTCTTCCCCAGCCATTTCTCTAGCCTCACTAAACTTCTCATTTTTTCCATTCCCTGGATATACCATGTTTTTTTAGGACTCTGCCTTTTCTCAGTGGCCTTACCCTTCTCTGATTGGCAGAATACTCATCCCTCACTTAGTTCATGTATGAATCTTCTCTGACTTCCCCAAGCAAAGTTATTCTTCCTTATTTGTAATTCCACAGCACTGTCTCTCTCTTCCACTAGACTGTTGAGTTCCTTGACTGAACTTGGTGTCCCTGGTCTAGAGCCTGGCCCCATCAGAGACTGGGGCTGAAGTGGGTCTCCAGGGTCAAACCACTATTCTGAGTGTCTTTATTAGTCTTGGCAATATTAGAAAATACATAAGCTCTCTTGTTAGATGGCATGTTTTTGGTTCCTATTTGATGCACTTGAGCCCATGCCTGCCTATTCTGTATGTGTCACTTGAAACCATCAGATAACCACTCAAAGTTAGTTTGAAGATTTAAAAGGCTTGCTGAAGTCTAGCCCCACAATATTACCTAACATTTTTATAGTGCTTTACAAAATTATTTCCCTTATATCATTTTATTTGATACCCACAATAACCCTGTGTAAGGTAGGCTTTATTATCCCTCTTTTACCAGTGGTTATAAAGCAAATTCTGACACTGAAGCATACTTTCAGGTAAGTTGCAGAAAGAAAACACGTTTTTACACTGCATTAAGAAACTGGTTTGTCTCTTTGTAGTTAAATATACTCTATTGGGTTCCACAGAAATGGTGCCTTTGCTCAATAGGCAATTGCTAAAGATACTGCCTTTTACAAGGCTACTTTATCATCAAGGTAAAAGGTGGAGGTTACCCAGAGCCTGGCTGACCTATAGAAAGGCCCTTGTTGTGGTTGGAGACCTTGATTGGAATTAATGGTGTGCCTAGTCCAGCCTTTCATGTTTTTCTATTGTACTTCAAATATCTGAAATTTGTTAAAACCTGTTGCCCTCGTGTAGTGTCAAACCAGGCTGGTGAGTGAAGGCAGTCATCACAAAATGGAGTAGGCTGAGTGTTAGGAGTAGACAAGCTGTCATAGTATTATAATTCTAATTCTAGTAAGTGATTAACTTTGTAGAGCACATCACAACTTTTGGAGAGTTAAAATGCCTTATTTGGGACTTTGTGAAATTTGACTATAGGAAGATGACCCATTAGGGCTAAGAAATAATCTCTATTAGATACTGGCATATGGCATTCAATTTTGATCCCCTTATACTTGAGAGGATAATCAAAGATGATTAAAAGGTTGAAAAATAGGTCCTATCATTATAAGTTTAAAAAAAAAAGGAAAGATTTTGGCCTAGAGAAGGAAAAGCTAGGAGTTAGCTTGATTACTGTCTTCAAGTATAAGAATAGTTTTTGCCAGGGGGATTTTGATTAATTATTCTTCATGAACTTCAAAGATTCAAGAGGAAATGGTCTTAAATTGAAGGAGGAGTAATTTTGATGAATATAAGGAGAAGAGTTTTTTGATCATCAAAGTTGGAAAACATTTGAATGACTGCTCAAGAGAATGTTGAATTTCTTTTTTTTTTTTTTCTTAAGAGCAGTGGCGTAATCATAGCTCACTGTAGCCGCCAGTGCCTGGGCTCAGGTGATCCTCCTCAGCTTCCCATTTAGCTAGGACTACAGGTGCATGCCACCACACACAGCTAATATTTTTTAATTATTTTGTATAAACAGGGTTTCACTGTGTTGCCCAGACTGATTTCAAACTCCTGGCCTTCATCCTCCCACCTTGGCCTCTCAGGGCACTGGGATTACAGGCACAGGCCACCATGCCTGGTCGAGTGTTGAATTTCTGACTGTTGCAGTTATCCATTACTGTGTAAAATATTATCCTAAAACTTTTGATGGCATAAAATGGCAACCATTTTATTGCTCATGATTTTGTTAGTAACTCAAGGAAGGGGGAGGACACATTGCTTTGTTCCATGTGAAGTTAATTGGGCTGGAAAATCCAAGATGGCTACATTCACATGTCTGTAGCCTTGGACCTAGCTGTTGGCTGGGACATCTTGGTTCTCCTCCATGGGGTCTGTCTCTTTTTTAGTCTCTCATCATTCATTAATCTAGATCAGGCTCCTTTTACATGGTGGCTGGGCCATAATGAAAGCTGTAGGGTTTCTTGAGACCTAGGCCTGGGTGTCACACATCATCACTTTTGCCCCATTCTTTTGGCCAAAGTAAGTCACATTTATAGCCCAGATTCAAGAGGAGGGGACATGGACTTCACCTCTAAGGATAGAGCATAAAGTCACTTTGCAAAAAGGTGTGCAGTATGGTTGGGATTATTGCTGCCAATTTTGGAAACGATTTACCACAATTGACCTTAGAGATTTTTCATAAGAGAATAATCAATAGGTGTTTATTAAATGGGTAGTTTGGGCATATGATTTACAAATTTGGCTGCATATCAGTGTCATCTGAGAGCTTTTTACAAGCATAGACTCCTTGGTACCAGACAGGTGACTCGGTATCTCCTGGAAGTGTTGGCATATACACTCTGCGTCCTCTCTCTCAGGTAACCATCAGTAAAATGAGAATGGGAGTCCGGGAAAGATCCAGGTAGGTATAATATGTAAGGCAGAGTCCTAGGTGTATTCAGATAGGCCTCCTGGTCTCCTTCTGCTTCCAGGGCTTGGCTGAACCCTCTGCCTGGCATGCTCTTCCCTCCAGTTTGCCTAGTTAGTGTAAGTTACATCTCATCCAATGAGCGAGCACATCATCAGAACATGATGCCTCGTTTTTTCCTCATAGTTTCTAGCACTTTTCCGTCATGGCATTTTTTAGTTTATAATAAAATGTATGATTATTTGAATGATGTATAATAGACAAAAATGCCTGCTTTTCTTTCCAGCATCTAACATAGTGCTTGCCTCAAAAAAGGCACTCAGTTAAGTATTTGTTGAATGAATAAGTGGTTGGCTGAATGTATGAATGAATGGATATTTGAAGTTAGCTTTAAAAGGTAATTAGGATTTTGTACAGGTGGGAAATTCATTGTTCTGAAGTAGAAAGTGTAGATCATATTGCTCATATAATTTTATAAGATTGCAGGAGCTGGTTTGGCAAAAGATGAGTTTTGTTAGTACTTAGTTTGCTAAATTTGAGGTATGGGTTCTAGCAGGCATTTAGAAATGAGGTCCTGAAACTGAAGGGTGAGATTGATTCCAGATATTTAGATTTGTGAATTACCTAACTGGAGTCTATGAAATCTATTCTGAAGGGTTCAACAGATGCCTAGTGAGCTCCCACTGTGTGCCACACAACTGCATTATAGGGGAGGTGGATTGAAGTCTGAGAAGGAGCCAGCCTCATGAATAGAGCTGGGGGGAATGTTCTAGCCAGGAAAGGAACCACAGGTGTCTAGGCCATAGGGCAATAAATAATTTATAATTTTTGAGGAACTGAAAGGAAGTGACCAAGGGACAGAGTGAGGTTAGTGAGGGGGAGAGCAGCATGAGGTACAATGGGGGAGTCAGGCAGCGCCCATGTCACGTGGGGCCTTTGTGGGTCATATAGGGAGTCTGGACTTCAAATTGTAGTGGGAAACCATTGAAGGCTTAAAATAGAAAAGTAACAAGCAGAGATTTATTTTATTTTACCTAATTTTTAGAGGCAAGGTCTTGCTCTGTTGCCCACGCTTGGTTGCAGTGATGCAATTACAGCTCACAGCAGCCTGAACTCCTAGGCTCAAGTGATCCTCCTGCCTCAGCCTCCAAGTAGCTGGGACTATAGGTGTGTGCCACACGCTTGGCTAATTTTTGTACAGATGGAGTCTTGCTGTGTTGCCCAGGCTGATCTCAAACTCCTGGCCTCAAAAACAGTCCTCCCGCCTTGGTCTCCCAAAACACTGGGATTACAGGTGTGAGCCACCATGCCCAGCCTTTTTTTGTTTTTTTTTAAAAACAGGATCTCCCTCTGTTGCACAGGCTGGAATACAGTGGCCTGTTCATAGCTTTTTTTCTTTTCTTTTCTTTTTGAGACAGAGTCTTGCTATGTTGCCCTGGCTAGAGGGCCTTGGTGTCAGCCTAGCTCACAGCAACCTCATACTCCTGGGCTCAAGTGATCCTTCTGCCTCCAAGTAGCTGGGACTATAGGCATGTGCCACCATGCCTGGCTAATTTTGTTTTTCTTCTATTTTTAGTTGCCTGGCTAATTTCTTCATATTTTTAGTAGAGACAGGGTCTCAGGCTTGCTGAGGCTGGTCTTGAACTCCTGACCTCAAGGGATCCTCCCGCCTTGGCCTCCCAGAGTGCTAGGATTACAGGCGTGAGCACCATGCCCAGCCTGTTCATAGCTCTTTGTAACCTCGAATTCCTGGGCTCAGGAGATCACCCGATTAATTTTTAATTTTTATTTGTAGAGATGGGGTCCGTTTTTCAGTTCAGGAATCTGAGGCACAGATGAAATGATCAAAGCATGGGCACATGTCAAGTATTCTGATTCCACTTCTTTCCACTGCAACGTAACTGCCTCTCAGCCTGAAGCATTTTGGTAGAGTAGTTAAGGAGCTTCCTAGTTATCCAGCAGAGGAGGAATGGAAGAGGGGATAGGGGTTGGAAGATTACTTGGACAAAGTAGTAAACAGTAGGAGTTCCTGTTTTGGGGGGGACTTTGTTGTTAAGGTTTGCACAATGACCTCATTTTAGAGATGGGAGTGAAGCTTAGGGAAGTTTATCACCTTGACTGGGTCAGGCAGGAGGAAGATAGGAGTTGTCTGACTCCACGCCCAATGCTCTAAACCTCGCACAACACCACTCTTTGGAAAGTCCTATCAGGACGTCAACTAAAGATGAATAAAAGGTTTTCAGAGCCCAGTGACAGCTTAGCCCCAGTTGTATGAATCTTGTGGGAGCCCTGTTAAATAAAGGCTTGTGATTTTTCTGTAGTAACTTGGGTAGTTCAGGAGTGGGGTGGGGGAGGGGAAGGGAGGAGGGGAAGAAAAGTGTGGAATAAGTTCAATAAATCAGAAGGGAGCCTCAGTGTGCAGGAATGGTGGATTGCAGTGGAGTGTGTTAAGGAAAATTGTGTTGGAAATTCATTCTTGTGGTAAATATTGTGTGGTTCTTTTTGATTCAAGGCATGTTGGGATATGGAGGAAAATGCAAAAATGGATAAGATAGGAAATTTGATTTCTGCAAGGTTCAAGAGGAAGATAAAGTGCTTCACCATAGCGTATAATTGAAGGGTATGGGAGGGGTAGAGGGTGACGGAGAAGTATGGGAAGGTATTATACAAATTGGCTTGTTGCAGATTGAGGGTGGCATTGGGTAGGGCTGGCCAGGGGGATGCCAATCTAGCTTCTCAGAAAGACCTCTCGGGATTTTGGTCACTATGTTTTAGGGCTGATCTCAGGTCATAAAACGTATTTTGTTGAGTACTTGGAAATGGTCTTTCAGAGACAGGGTAGTATTCAGACTTGAGTAACTGAGCTTAGAATGGAATGCCAGTTTATTAGAGTGAAGGATTACTTTCCTGTAACAGGATTCTGGATTTTGCCAGGATAATTGGTTTTCAATATCAAGATATCTGAGAAATCAAATTTTGTGTCAGTCTCGCTTGTGAGAATGGAATTATAAGATAGAATGGTTTTTGGGGGGGAGAATACAGTTAAAAAGCTAAGAGTGTTAATTGCTTCCTATATACCAGGTGTTATATTAGGACTTTGCATATAATAGAACATTTAATTCTCCCAGAGATCATCTGGCAAAGTAGGCACAATTATCTTCAGTATACAAATGAGGGAAACCAAGGCTTTGTTCAAGCTGGTAAGATGCTGAACTGAGATTGGAACCGCGTCCCTCTGACTCTAAGAGCCCATACTTCTAGCTGCTACTTAAATGCTGTTCCCCTTTAAACTTCATGAACTAACCTTGTTCCACTGTAGAGAAGATGATGTGTCACCTAGCTCCTGTATTTCTCTGCCTTGGGCAGTTCTGAAGTCAAAATGCCCCTCTCCGTGTTTTCTAGATTTTTCTAAATTTCTTTGTTAACCAGTCTTGGATGTGGTCACATCGTTTGTTTAAATACTGTACAGTAACGCCATCATCCAAACGTTTTTGTCCTCTCTTCTTACTTTTAGTTTGGAAGACATTCTGTCTCTTTGGAGGGACTTTACATATCTGGACACACTGATTTTTGTGTTGATTTTATTATCTTAAATGTATTGGTAAAGTTTTGAGTTTCCTCTTCTAGCTCCTAGTTGGTCAATTCCCCACCTCCCCTTCCTCCTCCACTGGACTTCAGATTCTAAGGCTGATTTCTGACTAGTCAGTCTGGCTCCAGTCCAGCTGTCCAATTTAGCCATGGCTCTCTAGGTCACCGGTGGTATTATTAATACTTTCCCTCCTCTTCGTGCCTCTGTATGTCTCCAGTCAGATTCAGCTACTCACTGCACTTACACATCCTTGATTTCCAACTAGGGTTTCTGTCATGCTTTCGGCTTGGAGTGTCATTCTTCCTGTGAAACCTCCCTTGTCTGATCCCTCATTGGTGGCAGTGACTTCCTCCTCTGAGTCTCATAGAGGATTCTCTTTTATGTGTCCTTTATGGCTCAATACACCTTCTGCCATATATTTCTGCTGTTTGTGTACATCCCTTTATCTCTATTACTGGACTGTAACCTAATGGAACAGATCTGTCTGGTTGACCTTTGTATTTCCCCTAGCGTCTAGTGCAGTTCCCTGCATATAGCAGGCATTTGATATCTGGCAGATACATAAGTGAATGGATAAACAGAATTTCAGATTTAAATTGCTGCTCTTTGGTTTAGATTTTCCCCCTCTTTGCTTTTCTTCTTCCTTTCCCATCTCCTTTTCTTTCCTATTAAACTAGCTGTGTTTTCTCTTGCCCTGACTCACCAAACTTGTCTTCGCCACTCCCTTTTTTTAATCTAGATTTTGTCTCATTTTTTCCCCATTAGCAGTCACTGTGGGGGTGTGCCACATGCTTCTGGTCAGCTTTTCTTCATCCTTTTGTGGCTCTTTTCTCTCCATGAATCATATGACCAGCGTGGGAATTGAGTGGTGATTACGTTAAGATCTTCATGAAAAGACCATGTATAAAGAACAGTTCTTAAGGTTTGTCAGTATATTGCTTTCAAGTGGGAAGTTTTTTGATCTACCTTTCAAGGGAAAGGGGAAAAAATCCTTGGGTACTGGGGAGGTAGATCAAGGCATTTATTCACAATGCGCAATGTGGGATATCAGAGGCATCTTACTCGACCAAAGAAATAATGCAGGAAGCCACAGAAGCTTCTGCTAACCATTAATATTGAATCCCCCAATTTTTTCTACAGCTGGAAAAAACATTAGAGATGAGTGTAGTTCAACCCTCCTATTTTCCAGATGAGAAAACAGACCCAAAGAGGCTAAGTGACTTGTCCATAGAAACTGAAGTGATGTTGCCCATTGTTTACTCCTAAGACTGAATGTGGCCTGGAGGACACCAGGTCTTTGAAAGTAGTGGAAGTGACACCTGAAGGTGGAGGCTTTTGCAGTGCTGAAAAGCAGACTCTATCAGGTTGGTAGCAGGTTGGATTCCGGGCAGTGTTCACCAGAAGGGCAGTTTAACTTTCTCAATCCCTCCCTTCTGGGAATCTGCTCAGTGGGGACTGGCTGACAGAAATCTGTTTCTTCAGTATTTGAAAAGGGGCCGACGTTTAATTGTTAAAACATTTCCAATTTCTTTTGCTCTTTTTCCCAGCCTTCCTGTTCCAAGTTTGTTTCAGGCTATTCCTTATCTCAGCACTTACGCTACATCAGATGTCAGATGTCACTGTGAAGCGTGGGAGATCCAGAGTGTCTTAGAGGCTCATGATTGTTTTTTTGTGCTTGTTAGGTGAATCTTTTACCTGACTCATAGAATAATGTATTTTATTGTCACTGAATTACTGTCCAGTGAACCAGCTGGTGGCAGATACGAGAGATTACCTGTTTGTGGAAGGTCTGATGCTGTTGGCCTAGGGAGCAGCGGTGTAACGACGAGATGAGACAGCCCCAAGCAGGAAGTCAAGTGAAAATAGGATGTGCTTGTCTACTGTAACTGGTATGCCTGTGTTTTGAGACTTGGTACTATTAAAAAGTCAAGACTTCTAATATTTGAGGTTGGCTGAGGAAGTCTCTGTTTCTGGTTTGAAAAGAGGAGAACATAACTAGTCCTTTACTGTCCTTTCCTTTATCCATGTGCACATCTTTCTTCTAGGGACCAGTTAGTCTTTCTTCCCGGGGCATGGTTTTTCCTAGCTTACGCTATATTGCATCATATAGTTTATAAAATGAAACCACTGAATTGACTGCTGGTCTGTTAGTTTTGGTTGATGTGAGATTTAGTCTGTGCTTCACTATTTTTAAAAATAACAGTAGGAAGTTTTAGCCTATAATTCACTATCCTTTTAAGTAACAGGTTGCTTTTATTGGGTTCCAGGACTTGTGGCACAATTTTTTTTTTTTTTTTTTTTTGAATCTTAACTCTGTCACTTTGGGCTAGAGTGCAGTGGCATCATGATAGCTCACTGCAGCCTCAAACTCCTGGGCTCAAGCCATCCTCCTGCCTCAGCCTCCCAAGTAGGTGGGACTACAGGTTCATACCCTGATGCCTGGCTAATTTTTCTATTTTAGGAGAGACAGGGTCTCATTCTTGCTCAGGCTGTTCTTGAACTCCTGAGCTCAAGAATCCTGCTGGCCCAGCCTCTAGCACACTTTTTGAGTGTTTTCTGAACGTGGTGGTTTACAAATTACTACTGGGCCTTTGTGAACTTTTTTTTAGGTTTGAATTGATGTTTCTTTGGGTACTGGAGGCTGGATCTAATGCCGGCTGATGAATTATTTCACCCCTTGGCAAATCTCTGGAGTAGAGAGATTAAAGAAGTTATTCCTTTGCCATCACTCACTGGTAAACAATCTCAGCAACCCACCTCACTTTTCCTGTTGCTTTCTACTGTGAAATCTGCTTTATTAGGTTCATTAGGGAACTGGATTGGCTATAGGGTAACCACCTGCAGAGAGAGAATCATTTGGGATCTTTGTGGATTTATAACACCGCTTGAGTTATTTGAGAGTAGGTCCATTCTGCTGGTCTCAAACCATAATATGGGGTAGGTTAAGGTCTTGATAATGTTTTTTGTTGTGCATTTCGGATCCTGGACACATTGTAAAGAAGACTGTCTATCCTGCCTCACACACTGTAATTCTAGAAGCACATGGGTAAAGTATGGCATATCTCAATGGGGATGGTCTAGTGACTTTGCGTGGAAAGTAGTGAGAACATTCTTCCTTGATGTTAGCACAGGTGTCTTTTTTTCTCAAATCTATCAAGGGCTAGTGAATATGAGGCATTTTGCACTTTGTTGTGGATAAGGCAAAGAGTTCTTTGCAAGGAGAGAATATGGTGAGACTACAAAGGTTTTCTTTTTGTTTTTAAATATTAGGTATACTCAAAATCTCCATTTCTGCTTCTTGGGATAGATACTGGGCATATAACATCCTGGCAGAAATCATTTCAAAAAGTCAGCATAATTTTCAGATTGAGATCAAACCAAGCAAAAGGTCTGTGGGAGGAAGGGGTGCTTAGTCTGAAATCCTGGATTTATCACAAAATCCCATCTGACTTCAGTGCCTTGCAAGCAGTTATGGTGCACCAGGTAGAGGCCAGAGGTATGTGTTCATTCTTCTCTGAATTTGACAGGGAAGAAGGGTAGAGGAGCTAGAGGAAAAATTCTAAACTGGCTGGACTGTGGGGCAGAGGTGAGGAGTGACAAACTCTCTAGCAGTCCAGCTAGAGTGGAGTGGAATTGGGAAGAGATTTTAACAACCTGGGGCTGCTAGGAGGATAAACCAAGTCTGACCACCTTGGAGAGAGGTTTTTCGAGGGATTATTAAGAGCTGGTGGGAGGGGCCTGGAGTCATTTAGTTCTGGACGAATGGTTCAAAAACTAAAACTGATTAAAGGTGGTGTTGGCATGCCTAAAGGAAAAAAATAGAGCAGGGTATAGAGCAGATAAATTTGTTTCTTTAAAGAACATTAAAAAATATTTTCTTTAAATTATTTACAGCCAAATTTTATCAAACGTCGATTATATGCTGGGCTAAAAGCTGGGCTGTGCTTTGACATACATCGTTTTATTTATTTTATTTTTTTGAGACAGAGTCTCACTCTGCTGTCCGGGCTAGAGTGCCGTGGCGTCAGCCTGGCTCACAGCAACCTCCAACTCCTGGGCTCAGGCTATCCTCCTGCCTCAGCCTCCCTAGTAGCTGGGACTACAGGCATGTGCCACCATGCCCGGCTTATTTTTTCTATATATTTTTAGTTGTCCAATTAATTTCTTCTATTTTTAGTAGAGACGGGGAGGGGGGTGTCTCGCTCTTGCTCAGGCTGGTTTCAAACTCCTGACCTTGAGCAGTCCGCCCTCCTGGCCTCCCAGAGTGCTAGGATTACAGGCGTGAGCCACCATGCCCGGCCTTACATGCATTATTTTAATCCTTTCAATTATCTTTTCATTGTAGCAGGTTCTGTTGTTTTGAGGCAAATAAGGTTTAAAGGGGTCAAATAAACCCAGAATCTAGAGTTCTGTTCATTCCACACACCACAGTACATTTGGGTGTAGTAACTTTTGTGCAGTCTACTTTAAAAAGGTAAATTGCATAATTTTGAGCCTAGACAGAATTCCTGTCCTGGAGTGCCAGAAACCCTCTCGCCTAGTCCCTGGCTTTTTTTTTTTTTTCTTTTTTTTTCTGTTTTTAAATCCTGGTTACTCATTAGTCACTGTGATAAGATCTGGTGAAAGCAGCTTCTTCAGTCAAAATGTCCAGAAAAGCTTATCTGTTCAATCCTGCTTCCTGCACAAGAGTAGGGGGATCAGAGTCTCTTTATTCTTAATGAGCTTTGTCATCAGTTTTGATGGAAGAAGGATCCTGCTGTAATTAAAGTGCAGGTCCATTTATTCTCTGTTTTCAATCTGGTTAGAAGACTTTACTCTGAACTGCTTGCTTTCCTGATTGACTCGTCCTTTGAGACGGAATGCCTGGGCTGAAAGGAAGCATGTAGGTTTCTCTGCTGCAGTGTTCAATCTGTCATCTTTTCTGAACTCCACACTAAGAAGCAGCCATTTAATTGGTCAGACCCTGGGGGTGATATTTTGGCACAGCTTCATTGGTTAGAATTACTTTTCCCTGAACTTCATAGCAGATGCTGAGGTCCCTCTGCAGATATTTGTCATAGACTAGTTGAAACCAGGGAGTTTCCAGGAACATTTATAACTTGAGATTATTATGTATGCTTTTCAGTTGTTTACAGCAGTTACCACTTAAGGAAAAGAGCTCACTTACTGCTAGAGGGAAGTGAAATCTCTCTCCTTTCTTCTTTATTCCTATTGTCATTTTAACACTTTATGCTCCAAGAGCCTGTGCTGTTCTATTTCTTATTATCCTTTTGTTATGTTTCCCCTCTCACCTTGCTTGGGCCCTGTGAGTCAGGAGCAACAGACAGAACTCCACCCAGACCTGGGTGTAGCTGGTAGAGGTCAGTTTATTTCATTTCTAACATTTCTTTTCTGTGCTATTTTACTTCTATATTTGTTGTTTTCATGTTTATTTGTATTTGCAATTCCCATTGCAGCACTATTCCAAACCAAAACCATGGTGAAGGCATTGAAGCCTTCTGTGCCTTTGGATGCACGGAAGAGATGGAAGTTAATGGTTGTTCCTCTTCTGGGCTCTCCCTTTCTGGTTTTCTACTTCTGTAGTAACTGACAGTTTAAACATTTCTGTGTTATTTTTTGAAGGTCAGTCTGTTACCTTACTTTCTTTGTTTTTCAAGTAGTCTTAGGAAACACTTACAGAATTATCTTCAGCATGTCTGAGGTAGACATGTTACTCTTAGGTTTTTTTTTTTCCCTTAAGGTATTGCTTTGGTTATAGGTGTTTAAAATCCGGAATTTGCTGATCATCCTGGAATCATAATTGTGTACTTTTCAAGCATGAATTTTATTTATTTTTTTTAGAGACAGGGTCTCACTCTGTTGCCCAGACTGAAGTGCCATAGTGCCATCACAGCTCACTGAAACCTTGAACTCCTGGGCTCAAGTGATCTTCTGGCTAATTTTTTTTATTATTTTTGTAGAGATGGTGTCTCACTATGTTACCCTGGCTAGTCTTGAACTCCTGGCCTTAAGCAGTGTCCTGCCTTGGCCTCCCAAAGTGCTGAGGTTACAGGCATGAGCTGCCACACTGAGCCTCTGTCCTTTTTTTTTTCTTTGTTTTTTTTTAAAATAAAATCTCTATTGCTGTTACCATTAGTTAATAATTCAACAAATGTGTGGTGATTCCATTTACCTGGCATTAAGGCCTAGAATAAAGCTGTGAAATAGACTCGCTCTTGTTTCCTGTTTCACTTTCCACACCTTAACTATGGGAGAAAAATACTTTAAAAGAATTATGCAGATTGTTGGCCAATTGATTAGATATAGTGCTGCTAGAATTCTCATTCCCCCAGAATATAATCACCATGAGATTCAGGGACCTTGCTTGTTGTTGTGCCTCCTGGAATCCCCAGAGGAACTGGCGGAGAGCAGTGCTAAATAGATTTTCTGAAAAATGAATTCGAATTACGGGAGGTGTGTAAGATGCCATGAGAGCACACGGTCAGGGAAGGTTTCCCTTAGGAACTAAATGCTACATAAGGGAGGTAAGGTGGGAACAGTGGCCCAGCCTGAGAGAACAGCTTGAGGGAAATTCCTAAAGCCAAAATAAGCTTGGCATTTGAGGGACTGAAAGAATAATAGGGTAACTCAAGCTCAGAGTAAGGCTGTGAGGACTAAGAATTTACTTTCATTATTATTTAATAGTTACCCAGTGAAAACATTTTTAGTATTTTTTTTAAAAGAGACAGGAGGATCTCACTGTTGCCCAGGCTGGAGTGCAGTGGTATGAGCTCACTGAAACCTTGAACTCTTGGGCTCAAGTGAGCCTGCCATCTCAGCCTCCCAAAGTGCTAGGATTATAGGCATGAGCCACCATGCCCAGCCTGAAAACACTTAATAAAAGGAGGGTAATAGGGCATTAGTTGCAGTTGAGATAATTAAGTAAAAAAACCGCTCTTCAGCTGAACAAAGGTGAGCAAGAATAGAAATGGAAATGTGTGCTCACTTGGAACTATACAGAGAAGATTAGCATGGCCCCTGCACAAGGTTGACATGCAGATTCATGAAGCATTCCATACTTTTACGACCTCTGCAGGAGCTGGGACTAGTCGGTGCCTCCTGCTGTCTTCATCATGGCCAAGAAATGTCCCAGCAGAAGGGCCTTTATCCCACCATCCCTCTCTGACCTCTTCATCTTTGATAAGGTATTGACATCTCTGAGCTCTGTGCAGTGTGGATGGTGCAAGCAGCCTGTCTTTCTGTAGAACCACAATATTAGTCAAGGAACTTGGACTCACATCCATCACCTACTAGCCGTGTGACCTTGGTCCAGTTACCCAACCCTCAAGGCCCAGCCCCTTCATTCACACAATGAGGGTTTTAATTCTGATTTTTGTAGGGTTATGATATTTAAATGAGACAACAGATGCAAACTCTGCACATGTTTGGTGTTTTGTAATGTTTTAATTTTTGTCCTTGTCATCTGAAGAGAAACTTCAGGAACCGTGACTCTGAATAACAACCCGATTTCCTCCTTGTCTGTCACCCAAAATAAAAGCACAAAAAATTATCTCCTAAAGCTTCAATCCTTCATATTTAAGTATACTTTAATACGGGACTGGAAGAGAGAGGAGACTCCATTCCTAGTATCTTTGAAGTCAGTGACACCTTGGTGTGAATGGAGGCTCAGTAACGTGGTTTAGAGGCAAACATATAATCCTGGTTATTGGTGCCTGTGCCTTATCATAATGCCTGCCATTTACTGAATGTCTAGCACTGCCCTCAGCTCTTTACATAAGATTGAAAAGCCAGATAAAGGTATGACAGCTCTTTATACTGAGTACCTCCTGTGCCTCCAGCCTTTTAGGTGCATGTCAACTTTATTCCTGTTTATTAGGAAGCTCATAGAGGCAATGTACCTAAGCTCATTCATTCATTCAGTGTTAGAGCCAGGATTTAAAGTCAGTCTGACTGATTCTATAGCGAAAGTAAAACATATTTGGGAATAGCATCTTTTTTTTTTTTTTTTTTTTTGCAATTCTGTTATCTTAAAATTTAGCCCTAAAATAAAATTCTTACTTAGGAAATATGCACTATCCATTACCGACAGGGGGCTGCCTCGGGGGATGGAAAATATCTATTAGGATTTAAAGCCTTTGGAAATACTTTCTTCCACTGAGTGCCAGCCTGTGAAATATCCCTTGTTTATGTCCAGCCCATGTACCACTTCAGCAGTGGAATTGTTCTAATTCCAGCCTTGGGTTCTAAAGTTCCACCGTAACACTTGTCTCCTCTGTGACTTAGGTATTCTGAATTCTTTATTCTAAAGTAAATATCTCAGAAATAATCTCAGTGTCACAGAGAACATGCTTCACATGTCCACACCCAGCAAATGAGACCAGTTAGTAATATGGTTTGCTCAGCGGGTTGCTTACTTAATGCAACAGTTGCCCTATTTTATGCTTATTGTTTTGTCACCAGCATTTTAAATCTTCCCAAGTTAGGGTGGATACCTAAGGCAGGTTTACTGGAGGATTCCAAATGCAACCCTGAGATTGTTTTAAGCAGTTTCAAGGGAGTTAAGTTTCTTGCCAGACTAACTTATTTTGAAAAGTAGGCAGCCTTCCAAGTTAAGAGATGATTTTAAATTTCAGGTGAGTGCTCAAGATATAGGTGATTGTTTATTGTGGTGTTGGTGTAATCCACTGGGTCAGAGCCTGCCCCACCCAGTGCCTTGGGTGGTAGGAAGCCTAAGCTTTGGGTGACCAGAGAGAGACCTTGGGGCTTTCCAGCTCATAGCCCCTATTAAACCTGTAGGCCATTGCCATTTTAGAATTGTAACTTAATAGTTTAATAACTTTTTCTTTTTCTTTCTTTCTTTTTTTTTTTTTTTTTGAGACAGAGTCTCACTATGTTGCCCGGGCTGTAGAGTGCCGTGGCATCAGCCTAGCTCACAGCAACCTCAAACTCCTGGGCTCAAGCAATCCTTCTGCCTCAGCCTCCCGAGTAGCTGGGACTACAGGCATGTGCCACCATGCCCAGCTAATTTTTTTTTTTACATATATTTTTAGTTGTCCAATTAATTTCTTTGTATTTATAGTAGAGACGGGGTCTCGCTCTTGCTCAAGCTGGTCTTGAACTCCTGACCTTGAGCTATCCACCTGCCTTGGCCTCCCAGAGTGCTAGGATTACAGGCGTGAGCCACCGTGCCCGGCCAATATTAATCTTTTTTGATAATTTGCACTGTTTGTCACGAATGTTAATATAGGTGGGGTGTTTTAAATGAACTATGCAACAGTTTCTAAGATTGCTAAAAGTTGTATTTATCATTGACTTTAAGCTTTTCCTA